>MDYQ01000422.1:0-11421 GCA_003024175.1 Planoprotostelium fungivorum | reverse complement strand
TTTGCTCCTCTGGTGAGGTCTCGACATCTTTCATCCTCAAGATGTACAGGGATTGTTCCGACCCCAACTGTTAGAGCCGATACCACCTTACACGACAATGTACAACCCACTCATCGTGGACGACCCGTGGGAGGATGAAAAAGAAGAGGTGAGCCAACTGACGAGAAATGTGACTCAACGACGACAGGCGAACAAGAAGAAGAAGAAGAAACCAGGTGAGGAGAGAAGAGGAAGAGAAGATGACGTGGAGCAGATCACGACAGACATCAGAACATGGCCCTGGACAAGGCCATCGCAACGAGCATCAGTCTCAACTATGATCCGAGGAGAAGGAACGTCGCGCCCATACTTCTCGTGGGAGGTTCCTCCAAGTTTGATGGGATGAGAGAGGCCTTGGAGAATCGCGTGGGAGACCACCTTCCAGAGAACATCGACGTGGACAAGTTGGAGGTGATTCACACAGTGCAAGCAGATCTCATCGACTCAGGTGTTAGCCCCGAAGAAGGAACTCGATCAGACGTTCATCAGCTGGAGAGGAGGAGCCGTGATGTGTCAATTGGAGGCAGCGGAGGAGTTTTTCATCCGAGGAGACGAATGGAACTCGTTGGGTGTACGAATCGTCAAAGACAAGACACCCTTTTTATGGTCTCCATAAAGAAACTCTCACACATCCCTCGTTCTCATGTTCAGTTGGACTCTCGCTCCCTCTTGATCGCCTCTGACGAGACTGAGATAGGAGGACAACAAAGTGGCATGCGTTCCGTGCCGGATGGATAACGCCTTCTGTACATTCTTCTCTGTCTCCTCTAGATCACCCTGTCACGTCAGAAGGATCTCATCACCACACGAACCTTGACCAGATGAGAGGAAGCCATGGCCAAAGAGTAGAGGTACTGCGATTCGATCTCCCTCGTGTTCGTTCGGATGTCCTCCTTCATCTTCTCCACGGAGGATTCCTTCAGGACCTACATGTGTCAGTCTCCACCACACCCATGCATGATCATACCTGGATCGCCTCGTTGGGTCGATTGAGCAAACAGAGAGACTCGGCAGCATAGATGGCGGCCAGACAACGCTCTTGAGGATCGTTGGAAATGGATAACAGCCTCTTACAGTGCTCCAGCGATAGATTGGGCTGGTGAGAGCACAGGTGGATGTATCCACTCAATAACAGAGAGGCTCTCAGTACACCCCTTCCCTCATCAGTTGGGCTCTGTAGAAAGATCTCACTTGGTGATGACAGCATCTCTTCCTTCCTTCGCGAAAGTATCGGAGAGGTAGATGGAGTTGCAGACACACTTGGATGCAAAAGCCAAACTCATGGGTTCCCCTGCACTCGTCTCCGTTGTGCCCAATAGGATGACCTTCTCATCACTCTCTCTCACTCTCTTGTAAGAGGCAGCCTCCTTGGATTGAACGTACTTGGTGTGGTGATGGAGGGAAATGCACTCAGCCAACCTCAGCCACAGTCTGGAAGATCTGAGATTGTACCGCAGTCCTTCCATCAGACAGGTGAAAGCTTTTTCATATTTCCCCGTCATCAGCAGTTGGTATCCCACACTAACGATCACTTCCCCTCTTCGATTCTCCTTCATGTTCGCCTCTTTCTCTCCTGCTCACATTCAGTTGTACATCTTCTCAACTCTTCACCCTTGTTGCTCTCCTCTGTCTCATTTTGTATCGATTGTGTGAGATACCAGAGGCTTGTGTGATGCTTTCCCATGGAATGATGGATGCAACCCATGTTGTGGCAAAAGATTCCCCTCTCCTTGTCTTTTCCCTCGCATTTAGATAGATGCTCTAAGGCCAGATCGTACTGCTTCTTTTGTGTCTCGATACGTGCACCGAGTGAAGCCATCCGAATATCATTCCCTCGATCACTCCTCTTTTCCATCTTCTGGTACTCCTCTTGTGCATCCTACGAATGTGAGATCTCTGTACAATGATCGGCTGCACCTCGTATTCTCCTAATTGAAGGTGGGCGTGTCCTTTCAGTGCGTGAAAATTGAGAGCGAGATTTGAGTCAGAACCCAGCAGCACCGAAAAACGATCTTCCATCTCTTTGAATATTTGCATCGCTTGCTCGTCTCTACTGCGGATCAATATATCTCCGTACAGAAGACCGACGCTAAAGCTCCATCGATCACATGCCTTCCTCGTTGTGCTCGAGGTGTATAGTGGTTGAATGATCTGTTCTGCATTAGATGCGATACTTGACGTGATTTTTCACCTTCTCAGCACCAGAAACATCACTCACTTGGAACAATAGTAATGCTTCATTGTACTTGTTGATTTGTTTTGCCTCCTGCCAAATGAGAAAAAGGAATGATGTTTTTCTCTTTACCCACCTCTGACGGCTCTGTCTCGATGGAACGTAATTGTAGAATGTAATCTTTTGTGTTCACTTGTCCGTCTCTTAGATATTCTACGAGCCAGCGATTTGATTCGACTTTGGAATCCTTCGAATGGGATAGTCTATCCAAACAGGATAGACATTCGTCGTAATCACGAGCTTGAAATGCTATTAATGCAGATTCTACCTCCGAACTTGACATAGCATATGATCAACCGTCTGAAATCACCGCTCTTCTTCGGATCGCTACGTGATCCGATAATAACCGGAAAGTGTTTTCCCTCTATCTACATCGTGCACATGATCGGAACTTCAGGGAAATCTCCTTGATGATCACGTGCCGATATTCCATCTAGACAACGTTCATATTGGATCTCGAAGTTGAATTCTAATGACAATTGAGGAGAGACTCTCTTATGAGAATGTGATAGATCACCGGTGACCATCGAGATGAAAGCATACATAATCGATTGATTTTTTCCACAGACTTTCAAACAGGTAGATATGTCAGTCTTGCAGAGTCAAATTCCGGATTTCATGAGGCTGGAATGTTATGCAGCAAACTACTCATTCATGTTGCTGATAATGGACACCATCCAATCTGGAAAATTCTCTCAATTCGGGGTTTGTGTCTGTATTGGATTGATTCATCGTCAGCAGTGAGATATTCATCACAGAAACACATATATGATTGAAGATAAATCACAAATATATGAACAGAACCATACCAAACTGCTTGACAGTTTTAGCAGGCTTTATCACCATAAATGCGATACCAGGAAAACTACATACATCAGTGACATTACAAAATTCCATGGAATACTCGCTGGGTAACGTACGCAAATGGTATTCAGATTGGAGTGTTGTGGAAGTGTGTATGGGCACCACAGCCAAGAATCTTCCCATGGAATATGCCACAAAGACTACGCATTATGTCTCAGAGATATGGCACCACCCGAAGTGTTAAAGCAGAAGCGCATCAACAAGCATTTCAGAAGACAGCACCTCAATACATCCAGAACAAGTTCTCACCGGACATCAGCAATTTCTTCCTGATTTTCTTTGTGTCTTAGATAGTGGCTGCTTCCGTGACGAGTGTCAGGTATCATTCGTACTGATCACAAGGGGCGACTTGTCTACGATGAATTTCTGACATGGTGTTCATCCCGGCAACTTCAAGAAAGTCAGAGGACTCATCGTAATACTTCTGTAAGCCCACATTGTGGATGATCTGGTGAACGTTGTGCTACGACAAGTTAAACTGTGTGCGTGCAGAGACATCACCTGCATCAGTATGGCTGAGCAAGATTCACAAGGATACAACGTGGTGTAGACCATGATGGATCGATTATCGTGAAATTCGGAGGGCTGCAGGTGAAAAGTGTTTCGCTCGGCACAAGTCAGATATCTCTTCTTGTCGTCCGTAATCAATACGCTCGGGTTCAAGTGCTGTCCTTTCACTGAGCTGTTGTAACTTGCAGATAAGATCTGATGGTGATGTGAGCGGTAGGGCAAGAGGGTGAGATATCGCGTGATGACGTGACACGATGACGTGCGATGAGATGGGCTCATCCGTAAGACCGATGGCATGAAGTCTGATATTTACCCTTCCGTTTGTGCATCCAAAATGCAGCAGCCAACCTTCAAGAAGGGATCAGAGCTCTTTTTGCGCATCAGCTCGGCGATGGCCTTGGCAAATTCGTTGGTATCGAGCTTTCAGCTGGAAGTGAGGAGGGGATTTGCATATTTTCGGCTTGATTGCCACGCAATTCGGGAAAACCCAACTCATCTTCACAACACATTTCACATTATTTTATGATGACTTAACCAAAGGATATTCAATACTCTTTTAGGTGTGGAGAGAGATCAACCGCTTACTGTATTTTCTCTGCGCTACATGATTCTGCAGTCTCTTCCTCCTTGTCATAGTGTAGGTTGGTTGAACCTCGCCCCTCAGTCAGTGAGATCTCAGGGGGGCCCTCATTGCCAACAGTCTTTTCTTGTGGATCTTGGTCTTTTTGTGGGTTAGCACCCGGTTTGAATGGGGATTCGTTGGATAGTGTATTCAGAACCCTCTCCTTATACTCTTGTTCGGTATAAAATGTTCCTTTGACTTTAGATGACAGATCGTACTTTCGACAGATGATCTCTAGTATGGTAACAGAGAAAGTGCACTCCTGTTACAATGATCAGTCCCGCTTTTATAGAACACGATGGTCATCAGTCACCTTGAGCCCAAGTACCAGACATGCAATGGTATGAGCCATGGTCAAGAACATCTTACAGAACTGGAGGATGTTTGTTCTGAGAAATACCCTCTCATCCTCCTTGTACACATTCCAGACGAAAATATCTCCCGATGAGAAATTATTTCTGAGCGATTCAATCTCAAATTCAGTGAATGAAGCATTTTTGAGGGCTTTGAGATGGTCAGCTGATACGGTATTAGTGGGGGATCATGTTTCATATGACTTACCACAGATGGCTCTGAATGTACTCTGACTCCAAGCACAGTTACCGTGTTGAAAGCTGTTTCTGATTGGCTGGGAATGGCGGCCAGTCTTGTTGAGCCCCCAATCAAAAATCTTCCAGAAAATGAGGTCGATCAAAATCAAAAGTTCTGGGAAGTTCTGTTCTATCTTCTCATATATCTCTCCAAACGAAGCTCTGTTCTGATTCAGTATCCATCCAGATCAATGGAAAATCAATTATCACGTACTGCAGCAACACAAACTCGTTCGAGACCTGTTTCTTAATTCGGACAGCTTCCCTGATCTCTTTGTAGGCGCCGCTCATGGTATCAATGATCTCTGAGATCCGATGGCCCACATTGTGTCGATGCTTAACTCTATCCTCGATTCCATCGGATGCCTTTAATTTTAAGAGATTATCTTGATAGGACTCAAATATAGCCAGCTTTTGTGGGTCACTCTCTGTCTTCCTTGTGTCCCAACAGTCCTTTTTTTCCTTCTTGTGGAGTTTTATCCAATCTTCTTTTGCCTTTTCGAGGTCATCCTTCTTCTCCAGTTCTTTCGCTTCGATGACGTCCTGATTCAGTCAGATGATGAAGAGCCATGTATTTTTCAAACCTTGCTGCCCTTAGATTCCATCAAGTAGCAGAGCTCTCTAAATTTACGCCGCCAAGAATCCTGTCCTTCTTTCTTCTCCTCCATGAGAGATTGTCTTTCTTTTAACTCTTTGTAGTTATCCTCTCTGATCTTTTCGAACACATATTGAATATCGGTAAGCACCAAGACGTCAGTTGGGTGTGCTTTCCGATGCTTGTTGATCTCTTCGAAAGTGTCCCACTCACCAATATAAGGTCACGCCAGGTTGTAGAGGTTCACAGGCGACCTTATTAATTATGCACTTTTTCTTGAACGATCAAGGGAAGAAATTACTGCTTTTAGAATCTCGATAGAAAACAATGGACAGTATTCTTCTTGACTAGTAGTCGTATGCCTGCTTCAGCCTGTTTGATAGAGACTCCTCTATTTTCTTTTCGTAGCTTCCTCCAGAGGTTTCTGGGAACACTACATCAATGGGTGAAGACGTGTGGTGTATATATGGATCCACTTATAAGTCCCGCGGATCTGCCGGTATCAAAGCAATTGAACCGAGGAGTTATCGTGCGATGTCGGACTTGTAAGTTATCGATTGATCGTTCGGACACAGAATGTCTTCGTGTTGAGGCTGTCAGTGATCAATTCGATGTCTCCGTCGCGATGAGCGCATCTCATGGCGATATTTGCTGCGTACAGTTCTGCATTATTCACTTCTTGTTCTCCTGGGCAGGGTCCTTTGTTTGTATGCTGCTACTTGTTGTATAGAAGAGAAGTGTATCACTTTCGATGATAGCTTTGTGCGATAATTATTCAGTATCTTATCTGTCCCCTTCCCTAAGAACCCAGATTATATATAACAACGAATACGAATGGTTGCAAGCGTTGGACACGTGGACACTTCAGATCTTGAACAGACGAGCAGGAGTACCCAACAGATGGATCGATCATACTGGTACAAGTTTAGAGGACTGAAGAGCCAATGGGTCTCGGGAATAGCGACGTTCTTCCTAAGGATGGTAGTAGCAGCGATGGTGTTGATTAGTTGGATTCGTTGATCGATCGTAAATCCCTTCTCTTGCATGATAAATTTGGTTGTGGTCGAGTATTTCGTAACGGGATGTCCCACTCCTACTACTTTGCGGACAGTGTTCCATGGAATCGATCACATATAATTTACATCCAACTCGGGTTGTCAAGACGATCATTTTACTCGGGACCATTGATTGGAGCTGCCCTTCCACTCCAACCACTCAAGGCAGACAACATTTTCAGATATCTTACCGATTTCTATCACTCGCATCGAGACATTCGTCATTCTAAGATTTATTGTACGCGACTTAGAACCTTGAATTGCGGAATGAACCAGAACCTTGACCGTAAGATTGACTTCCACCATACTCTCTTCTTCCAAACGACCTCTTGTTTCCACCTCCAAAACTCGGTCTCCGTGAGACAGACTCCTCCAAAAAGGAAGGAACCTGATCCAGTCAGCCTTGTCTTACTTCCTCTCCCTCACCTCTTGCTTTGCATCAGAGAGGATGGTGATGAGAGAGCTCGATAGCCTCGAATCATCTTTGGGGTTGAAGAAGGAGATGGACGTTCCTGTTCTTCCGGCTCTGCCCGTTCTTCCGATCCTGTGCACGTAGTCGTCGATCTCCATCGGGAGATCAAAGTTGATCACCGTCTCGATGTCCTGTCCCCTTCAGTCTCCTCCCTCACTCTCCCTTCACCTTCACGTCCAGTCCTCTCGCTGCGACATCAGTGGCTACCAAGACAGAGACTTGGTTGCTGATGAACGACTTCATGGCTGCGTTTCTCTGTCCTTGAGAAAAGTCTCCGTGCACCGTGGCCACCTTGTGTCCTGATCCAAGTCATTCCTTTCCTCTCCCTCTCCTCTCACCCATTCTGTGCAGGGCCTCTCCCACTTCGTCTACCTTGTGCTTGGTCTTGCAGAAGATCAAGGTCTTGCCCACTTGGTTCTTCTCCAGCAACTGAACGTCTCAGAGACATCCCCTCTACCCTCTCACCTCAATGAGAGTCTCCTCCTTGTCTACGAGGGAGGGTGTTCGGATGATCTGCTGTTGAACCAACTCGGATGCTGATCCGATTCTACCCACGACCAAGAAGAGATGGCTGGGCTTCAGCAGAGATTTGGCCAGGTGTTGGATCTCTCTGTGAGGTGTGAGCGAGATGATTTCCTTGAGATGATGTACTTTGGGAAGGTGGCTGAGAAGAGGAGAGTCTGTCTGTCGTTGTTGGAGGGAAAATTGGGATCCTTGACGATGGAGTTGATGGCGGGACCGAATCCAACGTCAAGCATGCGATCGGCCTCATCGAGAACGAGGAATTTGATGTTGGATACGCTGAGGCATCCTCTCTCCTTCAGATCTTCAAATCTTCCTGGTGTGGCGATGACGATGTCCGCTCCAGACAATCGGCTGATCTGAGGTCCTGCGGGTGCACCTCCAAAGAGGCAGGCACTTTGCACTGTTGTCGTCAGATCTCCTCTTCTCTCTCCTTCACCTCTGGTTCCAAAGGTGAACTTTCTGCACTCGTTTTCGATCTGCTGTGCCAGTTCTCTGGTGGGTGCCAGGATGAGAGCGATGGGGTTTGATCTCGAACGACCGAAACCACCCTCTGATCTGAACCCTCCGAATCCCTCTCTCCTTCCTCCGCTCATTCCTTCTGGCCCTCCAAATCCATTTCCTGTCACTCTCTCGAATCCTCCTGCTACTCTCTGGAATCCTCCCGAAGGTCTGTTCATTTGTTCTACCGGTGCTGCACTCCTCTCGACCTCGGTTTTCTCCATTCCCTTTCCACCTGCTCCAATCAATTTCTCTATATCGAGCAAGACGCACTCTTCAACTGTATGCACTTGTTGATGATGGGAAGGAGAAAGGCTGCTGTCTTTCCAGAACCAGTCTGAGCGCAGGACATCAGGTCAGCTCCACTGTTGATGATGGGGAGTGAATATTTCTGCACGGGGATTGGCTCTTTGTACCCCATTGTCGTCAAATTTCGCAGCACTCTTGGTTCTATTGGGGTAAGTATGACAGATGATGAAGAAAAATTACCAAATTCAAGGTCTGCGAACCCTTCTATTGGATCGGGGTGTGGTCCTCCGGTAATTTCTACTTTGGCCCCTGAATACTAACGAAAATGTTATCATCTGTCTCTTCCTACTTATGACCTCACTTTTGTCATGTCTTTCTTATCTGCTGACAATTGATCAAGATCTGTGATGTCATCGAACAGCTCCTTGAATAAGACATCGGCGCTGCTGGATGAGTTTCTGTCCTCTCTTCTTCCAAATGCTGTTCTCTGCAGGATCTTTGTTCCTGATTGTTTTGATGCAAGGCTCAGACCACTAGTTACACGAAAGTGAGAGCCAAGACGGATAGAGGGGGATGTTGTGAGTTGTCTAGCAGTTAAGAGAGCTCTCTTCGAAAGTAGGTTCAGAACCGACATCTTGATCGCGTGGGGCTGAAAAGTGAAATAGGAAGAAAAGGAGTGGAACGGTCACGTGACCAAGTAAACAACCAACCTGCCTACAAGCTGCCTTGTCAGATTCCATCTGCGATGTTCTTTTCAATTGGGGTATTCTTCATTCTCATGTATCTCCTTCACCTTTGGTTGGTGAGTATCTCTGCTTTACTTTAATAATGACACCAGCGACCAATACCTTTGGAACGAGTAGATATGAGAGGGAAGACGGTCGTCATCACTGGCTCAAATTCAGGAATTGGTAAAGATGTTGCAAAATCTCTTGCAGAGATGGGAGCTCGGATTATCATGGGTGATTTTTAATCCGATGCAACGCGCTGAGGAGCGGATAGCTTGCAGGAACAAAGAAAAAGCATTGCAGGCGGCTAAGGATATACAAAATGCATCTGGAAGCTCACGAATCGAGTTCATTCCGCTCGATCTGTGTTCGAATAAGTCGATTCGATCGTTTGCCAATACGATATTTGAAAAGAAGATAGAGGTATGTACAATTTATTAGACGACACGTGATACATACTGAACAAATTAGATCGACGTACTGGTGAGTTGGGTGGAAGGAGAATGTGATGATGACAATGAGAAGGTGAATAATGCCGGTGTCCTCTTTCTTAACTCGAATGCAATCCCAAATGGACAACGCCGTTCTGCTGACGGTGTCGCTGTCGAATTTGCCGCCAATTATCTCGGTCATTACCTCCTCACAGACCTTCTGCTGGATAATTTGACCCGAAACAATGCCAGAGTGGTCAATGTCACATCATCTCTGCATCACATCGGTGGATCATCTATCGCCTCTCCATTGATATTTACTCCACACAGCGGAATTGGATTTCTCGGACATCGAGAGCGTCAAATCTCCCCACATTATCGCATACGCTCGATCAAAACTAGCTCAGATTTACCATGCCAAGTGTGTACTGTGGGCTGATCTTCATATCAATGGAACGCAGGAGCATCCAAAAGCATTTCGATGGGATAGTGGGATGCAAAGCGACCATCAATGCAGTCCATCCAGGATACATAGCCTCCAACATCGTGGAGTACCTTCCCTCGCCTATCGTGTGGCTCTTCAAGGCCCTTTGGTCTTTTGTACATTGGGATACCAGTAGTGGGGCTGCACCTATCATTCACCTCGTCACCTCTCCCACATACGAGGTGCCTCCCTCGAACTGTTTCGCTCTCCTTTCTCTGACTGAATGGCAGGGTGTGGGAGGTCAATACTTTTCAAGGATGAAGATGACCAAGTCGAGTAAGGTATCGTATGACCGAGACGTAGGACAGAGACTGTGGAACGTTTCAAAATCGATGGTGGTCTCCGTCTTGCAATAAAAGAGGATATTCGATTCATCGTTTATGCATCACGTGGGCTACATTTTGGACTTCCTTCCTTGCAGTCAACTGGCCTTGGCACTCCTGCAGGGCCTGATTCAACTCTTTGATCTTGGTCTTGTACTTGAGTATCGCAGCATCCCTCTCTTTGTAATATTCCATCCTCTGGCTCTGCGTCTTGAAGATCAAGCTGGAGTAGATGTCGTCCATGATGACTGGTAGGCTCCTCTCAATATCCTTGCTTCTCACGACCCCAACTGCCTTTTTCTTTGTCTTCGGTTGGATGCTCTTGAAAAAGTCGCTCAGGGACCCGTTGACAGTCTCCAGCTGCTGACCGAGTTGTTGTATGTGGGACATCATTGGGCTGTCCCCTTGTGACGTCCCTTCTTCCTCGATTTCTCCTTGCCACGCGTCGACAGTCATGGATTGTATCAATCTGCTCATTTCCTCCAAGATTGGTTGGAGTTGACCCATCTGCCGCGCTGGAACCCGCTTCTGCTCATCGATCGCAGAGATGTATTCCGCTATAGATGAAAGAACACTGTTCATGTCTTGCAAAGATTGCTTCAATTGAGCTTTGCGAGCTTCTATGTCTTTCGTGTGGTATTGTGAGGCTAGTTCTCTTATATCCTCTACAGAGTCTCTGATCTCCACACATGAGTGCTCCCAGCTTGAAAGAGCGCTCGTCAGAATCTAAATCCATGAGACATTTCAACTGCGAAAACTCTCACCGATACTGCCTCCTGATATTCCTCTAATTGGTTTTGATGTCTTCTGAGTTCGCTCTCTGCCTCTTGATCTTTTTTCTGGATCGCAGATAGGACTTTTGCCTGTTCTACAGCTTCTTCTTTCATGGCTTGAGACAATGAATCGACGGCTCTCCGTGAATCTTCTAATCGTTCATCGTTGAACGTCAATTGGCCCCGAAGATGCTCGTTTTCCATTTTAAGACGGTGATTGTCTTCGGTTAAGATTTGAACCTGACGTTCTAAGGAGGAATAAGATTTCATCTGCCTTCGCGTCTGGCGGTTGTTGGCGAGCATGGTATCGATGAGACTATTGAATGCATTCCGTAATTCCTCTTCGTGATGCCTCTCATTGACGTATATGACGTGAGATTCATCAACGATGCTCATGTTGAATTTGAAACTGAATTGGGCGGGTGATTTC
>MDYQ01000421.1:0-129224 GCA_003024175.1 Planoprotostelium fungivorum | reverse complement strand
GTCTCTTGTAATTTGATCCGCTGAGAGGGAGCGATCGGGCCATTTATTCGTTCTCTTTCAGCATTTGGCCACGAGCTCGTCATATTCAGCAGTAGTGACAGAGAAAGGAAGGGAGTGACCATAAGTCCAACCTTTTCCGGTCTGGCTGATAGGCACTCGAGTGGATGTCAGGATTGATCTAGCACCTGAGACAAGTTAGCCTCATACAACTCCCCATAACCATAGACAATGATCTCACCATCCTCTGCAGACCTAGGTCCTTGGTGATAAGTCAGATCAGTGGCACAGTAGCCTGGACAGACGAGAGAAAGAGAGATTCCTTCCAATATCTCAGACATCTCTGCAGTTTCACAAGATCTCACCCTTCGGCTTGATCTTCTGAGCAAGTGCTCTTGCGTACACGTTCAAGAACATCTTTGACATTCCGTAATCTCCATAAAACTTGGCATGAGCGTCACCATATAAGGTAGTGTAGTCATCTGTCGTAATAGTCAGATATCATTACGTCCACTCGCTCACTCTTGTCCGCTGCAGCGTAGTAGTCCTGCACCAGTTGTTCGAACTCGTCGTGACTGATGTCATCTCGATCAAACTTCTCCTTCGTTTGAGGTGGAACAGCCCCCAGACACAGGGAAGCGAGACCACTAGTGACCTCTACCAAGTGAGCGTCTCTGGACTTTTCGAGCAGAGGAATGAAGGCCTCGTCTGCTATCTGTGTGGTGATGAGTCCGACCGTAGTGATGACAACCGAAAGACTCACAGCGGTTCCAAAGATGTTGGTAGCGAAGATAGTTCTGGCATCAGAGGTTGCTATGGCTGCGCTGCTGATGAGAACGTCGAGCCTTCCGTAGGTGGATCTGAACAAAGTGAGTCAAGATAACTTGTCGTGTTTGAACCCACTCCACATGTTGAGCCGCCTTCTCGATGCTAGCCTTATCAGTGAGGTCGAATGCGATGACCTTTTGTTCAGATCAGTCAAGACACGCTCGATGTCTCTCTGTTCACCTCCAACAGGTTTCCCTCTGCAATCGACGGTACCAACTCTTGAATCACTCTCTTCGATGTCTCTACCGATCTCACACCAGCAATGACGACCTGATCCCTCTCTTCTGTCAGGAGGATCTTGACGGCTTGTAAGGCAAGACCTCTTCCACCTCCGCTGATGAAGACGATTCTCTTGTTCTCGAAAGAAGGCATGCTGTTGTGTTGTATAGATGTGTGGCTGAATGGATATGGTCTCAGCTATACGAAGATGCATCGTCGGCGACGCCGGGTATCGGGACCGCGCGGATATTCCGGCGTCGATGATACCACGATCGCGTCATCAGGCAATATATTACCTTCTGACTTCAACTTGAATCTCCTTTGCATTCTTGTATCATCACCACCTCTGACCTTCATGTACGATGAGGATCTCAACTGCCCGTGGGAGTCTATCTCTCCAATATGTATCGCATTCAACATCATCGCACTTGATTGATGTGATCGGCTACTCTCAGTGATATGGGTGCGTCGATAAGACGTGTGGACTGGAGTATCACATCCCATCACAACAAGAGCTAGGTGACCCTCATCTCACCGAAAGACACGCTGAGGACGAATGAAAGACAACGTGTACATGTCTCAATTCTGAGCTCTATCAGCTGCTGTACATCGAAAAGGAGGACGATGAACGCACGGACGGTGAGGTCAAACATGATGACCATCAAGTAAGTGTTGGGCACAGAAAATAGATACGAAGACATCTAATAGAACAGCATTATTGCATGTGTATATGTTTCTACAGAAAAGATGAACCGTGAGCCACATGTTTTAGTAATAGTCAAAGCTCCCGTAGAGAGAAGGCTTCTTGTTCGCACTAGTCGTCTGTGTCTCCGCTGGCCTCTTTCCTTGAGATCCAATGTACTTTCCCACTCCCTCCTTCACGGCCTTCGGTGCATCTTCCACTGGATTAGAGAACCATTTTCCCTTCTTCTCTCCCTCCCTCTTCTCTTCTTCCTTCCTCTTCTTCTCTTCTGCTACTTTGGCTGGATCTTCCTCCCGGAATGGGTTCTCGTAGACGGTGACTTTCGTCAAGATGATGTCGGTCTGATCAGACGGATCAGAATGAGATGATGATGGAGGTCTCACCAGAGGTCTTTCCTTATCGACTGGAATGCTCTCCATCTTGCTGAGGACTTCGTTTCCTCTCACAACTTTTCCAAAGACAGAGTGTTTGTTGTCCAGGTGTGGCGTCGGTGCAAACGAGATGAAACTGTCCACCTTTCAATCCCCATCTCTGGCGTCGTTTTTTCAAACTCACAATTGCGAGTTGTTACTGTCCGGACCGCTGTTAGCCATGGACAATATACCCCTGGCTGAGTGTTGCAGTCTCTTGTTGAATTCGTCTTGGAATGGTCTGCCCCAGATGCTCTTTCCTCCTCTCCCCGTGGCGGTGGGGTCACCTCCCTGTATCTACAACGCGCAATCAGCCTTCTTCCTCCCATCGATGAACTCACCATAAAGTGAGGGACGAGTCGGTGGAACAGTGTACCGTCGTAATATCCTCTCTCGGCCAAGCCCAAAAAATTCTCGCACGTTTTCGGTGCGAGATCACAGTGCAGCTCGACGTTGATGTCACCCAGTGAAGTGTGCAGACGTGCGTAGCCCTTCTTGTCTGTGCTCTTGACGATGTCTCTGGCATCCACTGATGATCATCAGTGACGGCGGCACAGATGAGACGCATCACCTCTCATCTCTTTGTGTTGGTAAGAGGTGGACGTCAAGCTGGGAGCGGAAGCACTGACCCTCGTGTACTGATGATTACGTCAACACGATGCATGATGATGTGAACCTCACCAGAGCCTTCTCTTCTTCCGTCTCGACTTCCTTTGCCTTTGCAGCCACGATCTTGTCGTGTTTCTCTGCGATGTCTCTCAACATCTTCTTCTTCGTCTCTGATATCTGGATGTTGTCCAGTGGATCTGATGACACCTCCGTCTGTTTGATGCCCAACTTGATGTAGTGGAAGTTGGATAATTTCCTGCGTTCTGGGTTGAGGGGGTCCTTGATTCGTCAGTCGATAGACATTTTCGTGATGATCGTGATGGATCGATTCTGAATGATGGAGATGGTCGCACCTGTATGTCGATGATGTCTGCACGTGTGAATGGAACGTCTGTTAAGAGGTCCTTCCACGCCTTGGGTTTGATGTTCAATTCTTCTATGGCATCCCAAGAGTAGACGTGGCCAGATGGTTTGATGGTGACGATACGCGTGAAGTCGTTGAATTCTTTGAAGGTGATGGGGCAGTGAAACTTACCTTTGTGATGTCAGGTGATGTGAGATAATCAAATGCACACCAGCTTCGTTCTTGTGGAATTGAACGGGAAAGAGGTCTTTAGAGGTCATGGGTTGCCCGGTGATGGGATCGATCTTGTGCTTCTTCAGCCAGGGTAAGATGTTGCTGAAGTCAATCAACATTGGTCCACCATCGTATCTGTTATAAACTTACGTGATCTCATAGACGATTCCTTGTTGTGTTGCCACAGGTGTTTCAAATGGCTGTAATGATAGTGCACAAGAATAGAAGGGCAGACCCTTCAATTCATTCACGTGGAACGATTCCACTGAATTGGCCTTTTTTCCTCCAAAGTCTTGACTCCATTCTTTATGTGTGATGTATCTTCCAACCGTTAGATTTATATCCCTAACAGGGGCTAACAAGGGTGATAATATAGACTTACAATTTGTCTGTGTTTCTACCCATGTTGCGCAGATCACTGACCGATCCGAAATGTGACGAATAATGTTTCAATCACAAACAAACGACGGAAAACATTAGAATAAAGAATCGCATACAGTTAAGTGTTTGTATTACTCCGAAGAGGACGAGGAGTTGGGCAGCGAGAAGGTGTTGAAGAACGAATTCGGCGTTCTCTCTACATTATGAAAGAAGTTGAGCTGCTGTTGATGGTCGGCAAAGATGGAGGAATAGTCGGTATCCGTCGGTGACCAGAAGTTGTCTGAGGAGCCATTGTCCGAGAGGCGGTAGGATGATTGCGAGAGGTTGACTTGCATCAAAAAGTCCTGGGGGACTTCCTGGCGGGGTGCTCTTCCGTGATCGGCCATTTCTATATGCGTTGTTCGTGCGTGTGGGGTTTGGAGAATAAATGCGTTGGGGTTTACTGATTGCTTTTGAGAAGAGATTCTACAGAAGGTCCGGTGAGAACCTCTTTCTTTTGATACTGGGCTGGGTGATCGATGCAATACTGTTGGTGAGACAGTGAGAAAACAGCCGACGGAACCATATCGGGTCGAGTTTGAGGACGAAATTTCCATCGTCGCATCATCAATGTCGACTATATCAATGTAGACTGTACAACCGCCGGAGTTGGGTGGCTACAACGTGGACTACGAAGAAATCCGGCAGAAAATACAATTTGTGATGGAGGAAGTTCAAGATGGAGCTCACCACATGATGAACTGATACACGCCGGTTCCTGCGAGAACGTGCCAGACAGCATGGAGGTAGGCGGTGATGGGGAAGAGAGGTTGGCACAGGTACTTCTCGACGAGCTGTTGTGTGATGTCAAGATCGGATGTCGCACATATACGTCACCCAACACAGACCAGCGGCGATCTGATAGACTAAAGCGCTCGCGAAGTAATGACGAACGATCTTCTGTGCGTAGCTGTCTCCCGTGCAGCTCCTGTAGATGTAGAAGCACCTGCGTGATGATCATCACCTAGCGTCGTCCGAACTATTCTCACCTCCATACGAGAAACAAGACTAGACCCAGATAGCTCAAGTTCATGGGGAGGGGGCTGCCCATCAGTCACAATATGATCGAAATGTGATGGACTCACTTGTTGGTGTCGACTGCCATGAGGACAGAGGTGGTCACACCGTATAGAATGAGCACTACCGCTCTAAATGTTCGGTTCTGGATCATGAATCGATCAAAGATACCGATCAGACCTCCAGGCTTCTTTTCTTCTATTTACGAATGAGATGGAGCGATATGTAGTAAGAGAGGATAGGTCAATACCTGCGCCAAGAGAGATCTCTTTTGGTGGATGGAGGTCCATGATGATATAGACAAATACGAGTGAGCCCAAGATCATAGGTAACTCATCTAACATTTGATACTTGTATAAGAGAGTCATGTGAAACATCCATGACCCAATACCGACCTGGGAGGATCAGATCTAGATCGATGATGTTCCACCTACCAGAAAGAGGAAGAAGAAACCAATCGTGAAACTATAAAAGGCATTCTTTGGTGTGAAGCCGTTCCTGGCTGAGAGGTTGAGATAACGGATCGAGCTCGATGTCACCTGCAGCTGCGCCAATGGTGAATGCATAGCACATTCCCCAGAAGCCAAGGACAATCATGGGGATGTTACTGAGAGTGTTCCAATATTCACAGAGGTAATAAGAGTGAGCATAGTTTGGCTCACACCAATCAACGTTGGCAGTGATAGGACCCCAGTATCCCTCTGAACGATCGACTCTCTCTCCATAATACGCCATGATGGTGTCTGTGTTGGAAAGATGTTTGTGTGATGCAATTTTTCCGGTCGTGGAACGGTGGAACGGTACCCAAAAAGAAATAAAAAGGTGGATCATTTCAATGCACACAAGAACTGATCAACCAATGAGAGGTCCACACTGTTTCCTCACTCTACGTCATACACCATCGACTTAACAATTGATTTAGCAAAAGAGTCTCGTCATGCAACAGATCTGAACTCAGGTCATCATTCTATTGTCCTCAGATTGTCAGGTATCTCCTCGATCAACTTGGCTTCGAGCAACGCCAGCGCGATGGAATTTCCATACGTGAAGTGTATCTTTGCGTCCCTCGGTTTGTTCATCTTTACAAACAGATCGACCAACTTGGAGAAGGCATTCATCCTGCCCACGTCGTCTTCATCGTCCTCCAACGCTTCCATCATTCGGCTGTAGTGACGAACTGCCTGGAAGCTTCAGTCGGCGAAGGAGAGAACATGTCTTCTCACCTGAGGCAAGTCACCGTCCACTTCAGCCATTTCGCCCAATTGTCTCGCACAACCGATGCGAGCGTTCCTGACGTTCTCTTTCTCTGCGATGTTGAGAGTGTCTTCCAGCTCTTTCTTCGCCTCGCTTCTCATGTCTTGTGATAAGTAGAGGTCGACGATGATCTTCCTGGCCATCACTGTTTATGTGAGAGGAGAGTGAAGGTGATGCACTCACTGTGCTGTTCGGGTTTCTTCATGTTAGTTGCCGTGATGGCGGCCAACTTGGCGTGCTCGACTGCTTTCTGTAAAGTCGTGAATGGTAATTCATCGAAGGAAGGATCTCTTGCTGTACGATATGGATGGGATTTAGGATTTATCTCACTTGTACGTTGGGCATCACAGCGTATGTGTCGGCGAGAGACATGAGGGCGAAAATTTCAGCGTCGTATTCTTTTAGATCTCTCGACATGTTGAGAAACTGAGTGTAGTATTTGATGGCCTCTTCATGTTCTTTCATACCGTTGTAACATATACCCAGCTGCTGCAACGACGTAGCCACACCCTACAACCCCATCATCATCATCATCATCATCGATGTGTTCCATCTCATGTCGACTCACCTCGTAATCCTTTGCTTCTTTCGCTATTTCCATTCTCTCGTTCAAAAATGGAATGGCGCCCTTGTGATCACCCGATGCGGTGTACGTATTGATCAGATCGAACAATGCCTTCGACAACTTCTGATTGTCCCCCTCACTCTGCGCATCTCTTCTTTGTTCCTCCAGAGCTTTGATCGCCTGATGACATCACGATCGATCATCATCATCAGGGCTCACGTCTCTGTAGTTCTTCGCTTTGACATTATACCTCGCCAAGAGAGAGAGCACGGCCGACTTTTTTGCCTTATCTCCCATCGTCTTGTACGTGTCCAAGGCTTCCATCAGATATTTCACCGAGACTTCGTGCAATCCCTCGTTGGCCAGAGCTCCGGCCAGTGCAACGTTCGTCTTCGCTGTAAGACGTGTCAGTTTGACTTCGACTCATCAGATGATGCACCGATGGTCTCTGTCTTCATGCCAGGGTGCAACTCCTTCAGCAGATTGAGGGCGTCCTTGTAATACTTGATCGCATCTTCGTGTTTCTTCAGGTATTGATCGTACATCATGCCCAGAGTGTAGTTGCTCTTGGATAGGAGGTTTTTATCTCCCGTTAGATTGGCCACGGTGAGTGATTCACGAGTGATGAACAGGGCCTCGTCGATACGCTGAGCGGAGATGTACATAAAACTCAACGCGTACATCACTGTGGAGGATGAGATGATGGATGTGATATGATGTGATGTGATAGATGATCAACTCACTCTCCCACTGCTTGTGTTTGTCGTTCAATTTCTTATACACAGCGAGGGCTTCTTCATATTGATCGATGGCCGTCTTGGTGTCTTTGAGCTTCATGGCCAACTTGGCCGCCTCGTAATGCTTTTCGGCGGATTTGTACATGTTCGTGTAGACGTCTGATCGAAGCGAGCGTGTTGTACTGATGAGACGCGTGTTTGTCAGATGGAGGGACACGGGTTGATGGGCAACATGGTTCTGAGTGTGATTGAGATTAATTGATGCAGGTGACGTCTCTTACCTGAACACGTAGAGCTATAGGAGCACGAACGGGCTTGAATGTGGAGGAGGAAGTGGATGTCTGTTTTGTATGAGATGAGAGTGGAGACAGAGAGACTCACTATTATCCTCCTAGCTGAAAGAAGGATTCGATTGCACTGCATGATGTTGCGGGTTACGATCCACAGATCTGATCAGTTGTGCGAAATAACGCAGCAGTGTTACCATTTATTGTATTTTTTTTCGAATATCGATACAAAAAGAGTGAGACGACATTTACAATATCCTTTTATGCATTAAGACTTAGTCTTTGAGTATCTACAGGGAGCGCTCTTCTGCACCATCTCCCTCGCGAAAGACTGCAGTTTTTCCGCCCTCTGTTCCACCGGTACAGAACGATACTCCCTGTCCCTCTCCTGTGCGTACGCTGCTCCTTGGTTCGCGGCAAAAGCTTTGAAGACGTCTTCCTCCGTCGTGCTGAGGTGAGAGAGCTCCACCCAGTGGCACGAAGAGAGTAGGAGGTTGCCTCCCGTGTGGTAACTCAGCAGAGAGTGTCCAGCGTATCCCTTGTGTTCTCTGATGGTGGCCAGCTCACAGTCGTCAGAGGTGATGTTGGGTTTGCAGCCGTCAGCTTTCGTGAGAACAGTCAAGACCTGCAATGTGTAGGGGGCGGCGGCGAGATTGACACCCTTTAGAGGTGCGTAAGCGATGGTGCCTCCCATGGCGTGAACGTGAGCTTCTCCTCCCTCGCAGAGCTGTCCAACGGTGACCAGCTGCGCGCTTGGGCACTCCTTCAAGATACCAGAAGAGAAACGCAGCTCACAGTTGGAGCTGTAGCCGCCGACTTGTTTGAAAGGGCAGACGCCCATGATCTCGGGGTCCCACTTGGAGAGGAGAGCTTTGAGGGAGAAGTCTGAGAACATGACGAAGAAACCGTGGTGGAGGAGTCTACCGGTCGTGGCGATGGCCGATCGGTCGATTTCAGTACCGAATCCTTGTTCCGAGCAACATCCACAGCATTCGAAATTGAAGACGGCGGAGGAAGATGGGACTTGTTGCAGATCATCAAATAGTTCTCGAAGAGAGGCAGGGATGTTCTGTCGGTCGTCCAACGATGTTCTGAGATCCTCCATGTTCTTGCGATTGAGGGGTAGTGACCAGACGGACACCCTTCCTCCCTCCGGTGGGGTCTGTTTCTGTTGTTGAAAGAGCTGATCGTAACTATTCCCACTGCTGATAGTGACAATGACGGCCATCAAGGGTTTCGTCTTGTCTTCAGCAGGATCCTCCCACAGACGAGAGGCACCTGCATTTGCGTCTGTGTCGGATCCGTATGCTTGTGTGTTGTATGTGTTGCCGTAAGACATGGCTGTTATTGATGAATGGAATTATGATGGTGTGTCTGAGCAACCTTCGTTCCCGTTCGGTGAACGATTCTTCGTTCGGCGAAGACACTGGAAAACGGAGCGAAGATCACGTGACCTATGACGTAACTCAACATTTTATTTCGACTCGGTCGGCTCCATCTTCAAGGTGAGAGTGACTATACCAGATTATAACGAGCTATCATTCATGTCACTCTGACTACAGGATGTTCCACTTTCCAGTGTATCGATAATGAGTTAACACCTGGTTCTTCTTCAGTTGAATAATTATAATCGCTCCATTCACTTGATGAACCCTTCTTCGGATCAATTTGTTTTCATCATTATGCATTCGCTCGATGGTTTCGATGACATCCTCCTCCCTGTCTTTCGGGCTGCCATCGCACAGATTATGCAGGACTTGATATCTCACTCGAGCTAACGTACGATCAGATCGTTCTGACTTGCACTTGATCTCACCGTCCGGATCATTGGCCATGTCTATGATGCGATCCCAGAATTCAGGAACGTTTCTCAGGACATGGCAAGGACAGAGTTCTCTCAGAGCCGCCTTTCGATCCATTGGATTTACGGCTCTCGTGGCTTCGATGAAGTCCTTCGTTCGATCAGCTCCTCGTCCATCTCCCATCACGTTCTGTTTCACCTGGATGACAGACGAGGCTGGTGAAGGTGCGATGCAAGCTTCGTCCTTGCGGTCGGGTTCTGGGAGGGATCGAACCAACTGCCGAGATAATCGTTTGGCTTCTGCCTCATCGCAATGATCGGCCAATAAGGTGGGAAGCACTACTACTTTCAGAATATAACATAATATGAGAGCTTGTCTCGTCACCTTCGGCGACCTCAGATGGATCCGTCATCCCTTCCAACATGAAGACGATGTAGTTGAGTGTGTCGTCATCGAGGGAGAGGTGTGAAAATGTAGCGATAACCTTCTCTTTAAACCTTGTCATTACTATTTGTCGAAAATTGTGCTCATTTGGAGGTGAAAACGTTTGAGTTCACAGAAGAGCGTTCCGTCTTAGGAAGTCACGTGGACATTCGGCGAATGCGTTCTGAGAAGAGCGTTCACATTCATCCGACGATCTCAGCTCAGAGTGGGATGATTCGATACACATATAGAGAGCATCTGATGACTTCATTTGCTTCATTTCATCTTCGTGTCTATACATCACACGTCGCAAGCTTGATGAACCGCATCTTCGATCGGATGAAACAAAGAGATCATCGAACAGGACACCGGGGGTCAGCTGTCGCATCAGGTCTGAAGGTTACTGGTACACCGCATATTTATTCGCTTCTCCATGACTGATTTTCCGCCTCCCTATGGTGTTGCATCCCATCACAGATCTTCAGATCCACAAGTCGTCAGATGTTTGCATACATCGCTCTCTCCATCTTGGTGGCCTTACTAGCACCTCTCCTCTTCACGTTATGGAATTACTATAACACGTCCTTGAGGAAGATCCCTGTTGCACCAGGTGCAGAGTTCTTATTTGGTCACATTCGTTTGATGAGAACGGCCGATACTGGGGTCTTCCAGAGGAAGTGGAGTCAGACGTTGCCTTTTGGTCTCTTTCGCATCCAGTTCTTCCTCACGTGGAGAGTCTATGTAACAGACCCGAAGGCGCTATCGAAGGTCAGGTTCTTTCCATCGAGACAATCTGATGAGATTGACACCGCAGATCTTGATGACTTCCGCTTACGATTACCCCAAACCATCTCAGACGAGAAACTTTATCTCTCTCCTCTTGGGTCAGGGTCTTTTGGTTGCAGAAGGTGTTGACGTTCCACAGTCCAGGAGACACCTCTGACTACTGCCCAGGTGCCGAACACAAGAAACAGAGGAGGGCACTCGATTCTGCCTTCTCTCTTCCTCGCATCAAAGAGATCACTCCAATCTTCTGGGGCCCAGGTCGATCTCTCATCAAGATCTGGCAGGACATGGTGACCGCATCATCATGACTATCCACAACTCACGGATGCAGGTTCCATCTTCATCAGAATTCGTTCGTTTGGACGTCCTCCCCTGGTTGTCTCGGTGCACGTTAGACATCATCGGTCTCGCCGGTGCGTCATTCTACCGTGCGTCTCTCACCTCATCAGGCTTCGATTATAACTTCGATTCGCTCCACAAGCCCGACGACCCCCTGGCCCACTGTTACAACAAGTTATTCGGCGACACAGAACAATTTCCCTTATCCGTCTTACTTCTCACCGCACTCAACGATTACTTTCCATTAGCTCTTCAGTTGCGCAGTCGCCTGGCTTACATGAAGAATATCGTACACGTCAGTTTGCATCGTTGTAGATACCCTATATTCATTTCTCTTTGCAGTATCGAAAGGAGACCGAAGTCATCACGCAGAGGCTGCTGGAGGAGAAGCGATCACAGATGAATCGGTCAGAGAAGAAGGACATCCTGAGCGTCCTTGTGAGGGACAATCTGGGCAGTGAAGATCCTCTCAACGACAAAGAGATCACGGACCAGTGCTTGACCTTCTTGGCCGCCGGACACGAGACTACTTCTACTTCTCTCACTTGGACACTCCAGAGGTTGGCAGAGAATCCTCGAGTGCAAGACAAATTGAGACGAGAGTTACTCGAGGTGATCATCGACGATCGCGATCACGTCGATCATCGTCATCACATCAACGGTTGACATGCATTCGCAGGCTTTCCCTGAAGACAGAGACCTCTCTTACGACGAGATCAACTCCCTCCCCTACCTCACCGCCGTCACACGAGAAGTCCTCCGCCTCGATTCTCCAGTTCCATCGACCAGCCGTCAGGCCCAGAAAGACGACGTCTTGTGTGGCTACGACATACCGAAGGGCACAGTACTCATGATCCCTCCCTGCATCGTTCACTACCACCCCGACATATGGGGACTAGACGCAGAGCAGTTCAGACCCGAGAGATTCATCGAACAAGGAGGTTTACCTGATGCGGCAAAGAGTGATGATCTCGTGATGATGCGAGGGTGAACGGATGCAGGTCCGTACGCGAATTTGGCTTTCCTGGCTGGACCGAGGAATTGTATCGGGCAGAAGTTTGCGTTGGTGGAGATGAAGGCTCTCTTGTTGGGGATGATCAAAGAGTTTGTCTTTGAAGAAGATATGAAGGGTCAGAAGGTCAGTAGGATGTCGAATATGGTCATGAGACCGAAATCGGGCAAGTTGTACTTGAAGATGAGGAGGTACCAGGCTTGAGAAGTTCGATAAAGTGGACGTGTCATCGCGGCAGACGATTTATGGTTTCGATATCCATTGTCCTCTTGTTGTGCTCTGTTTGTCGCGTTTCAAATGAGGTGTGAGAATTGTAGATGGTTCTAAAACTTTCGGGATAATTTGAGGAAAGGAAACAAGAGCACAACATGAACTCCCATCTCGATGCTCCCCCGACACAGGAGGAAATCGAAGCCGCTTCAAATGAGGTGATGTGGTCTCGATGTCACGGACTTGAAATCATTGACAACTGATCAGGTTTTGGAGTACGAGAGATGGCTGGCAGAACAGAAACATAAGCCGGCTTCCATAGAGGAGTCGTTAGAAGACGTGACATTCGCAGACGATGATGATGGAGATTCCGATTACGAAGACGATTACTTGCAATTTGAGGTGAATCCTCTTTCTTACCATACCCAAAGAAGCGATGGAATGGCATCCTGATGTGATGATAGATTGGTGATTTCTCCGCCAACTCAGGAAAGGGAGTGGTCAGCTCTCACTCTCTGAATCTCAACACTGCCAAGATGGGTGGTGCGTCCAAGATGAGTGGTGCAGCCACCAATCAAGCAAAGGAGCAACAGAAGAAGAACGAACAGAAGAAAGTCAGAACCACAGACAAATCAGACAGAGCCACCTCCGAGCAGGTCAGTCTCACCCATTTCTCACTTGCCATCTCAATTTCCATCTGCATCTCACACCGATCGACACGATGATGCCTTCTGACATTCTAAAGGTGTTAGACCCTCGCACTCGTATGATCCTCTTTAAATTCCTCAATCAAGGAATCATGGACGAGCTGAATGGATGTCTCAGCACGGGAAAAGAAGCCAACGTGTACCACGGAAAGACGAAAGAAGGAGAAGAGAGAGCCGTCAAGGTACGATAGACCAACATCTCATGCGACGATGACATCTGACGATCATCAGGTCTACAAGACATCCATCTTGGTCTTCAAAGACAGAGACCGATACGTCACGGGTGAATTCCGTTTCAGAAGAGGCTACGCCAAACACAATCCAAGAAAGATGGTCAAAGTGAGTCTACTGCTTCCCTCCCTCCCTCAAAATGACGCGACAGGTCTGGGCCGAGAAAGAGATGAGAAATTTAAATCGATTGAAACAAGCCGACATCCCTTGCCCCACACCCATCACACTTCGCAATCACGTCCTCGTCATGTCTTTCATTGGTAAAGATGGACTGTGAGGTGAAATCGTCACGAGACAATGTTAACTCGAATAGGCCCGCACCGAAATTAAAGGACGCACAATTGAGTGAAGACAGACTGAGAGAGTGTTACCTGCAGTGCATTCAACTGATGAGAAGGATGTATCACCAGTGTAAGCTCGTTCACGCCGATCTCAGTGAATACAACATCCTGTGAGTACTCGTCTCCAAATGAAGAGACTGACCATCCAAGGTATTACAAGAAGAGTCTTATCTTCATCGACGTGTCTCAATCGGTGGAGCACGACCACCCACACGCTCTCAACTTTTTAAGAAGTGACTGCACGAACATCACAGACTTCTTCAACAAGCGAGGTGAGTCAAAGACAAACAGGAGAGAGACTGAAGATCGTGCAGGTGTCGACGTCATGCGAACGAAACAACTGTTCGATTTCATCACCGATCCGACCATCAACGACAGCAACGTGGACGCTTACTTGGAGAAGATTCAAGAAGACATCAGCCAGCGGGGCGATATGACCAACGAAGAGAAAGTAGATCAAGAGGTGAGCTGTGACGTAGTGATCAGCTGGTGACCTCTTCAGGTGTTCAAGAACGTATACATCCCCAGGACACTGGGAGAATTAGGCCCGGAGACAGCGGAGAGAGATTTGAAGGCGGCAGAGCAAGGCAAGCTGAAGAACGAGAAGGACAGAGTGAGGAGGTCTATAGAGGATGAGAGCGGCTGACGGACGATGTAGATCATGTATCAGACCGTGACTGGACTGAAGGACGATCTCACTGGAACGAAGACAGTGCCCACCTTGTTGGAGAAGAAGACCGTGGCACCTAAATACGAGAAGGTGAAGAGATGATGATGATGATGCGGAGCTGATGAGAGGAGGTGGCTACGAATCGCGAGCCGAAGAAGAAGAACACGAAGAAAGAGAAGGAAGAAGAGTCTGAGACGAGCTCATCTGAAGAAGAGACGACGGACGATGATGAAGAGAGTGGCGACGAGAGTGATGATGAAGAAGGAAAGGAGAAGGAATGGGTGGAGAGAGAGGAAGATAAAGAGGATCCGGAGGAGAAGAAGGTGAGAGGAGAGAGGGGGAGGATAGTGACGAGTTCAGGCAAGGAAGAAGGCAGTGAAGGAGGCAAACAGAGAGAAGAGGAAGCACAAGGTGTCAAAGTATGTGAAGAAAACAAAAAAGAAGGGAACGACAACCAAGAAGAAATAAATTCTCTCTCGCAGCACTATCAATCCATCATTTTAGAAACTACTTCATTGATAACTATGTCTGGTGTGCATGCAATCGCCTGTGCGTTGATCGAGCTCGGAAAAAAGACAGAGGCACTCACGTGACCGCGTTTTCTGTGAAGCAATCAGATCGAGAACAGCATCATGATTTCTATGCTTCGGACAACGCTTCCGCGTCTCGACATCAATTCACGACAGAATCCAATCAGAATGGCTCAAACATATGGAAGAGGACCGGCCAATCGAACCAAAGATGCACATCTCAAATCCTATGGATTTCTATTGCGCTCTAAAGGACAATATCTATTAGGGCATTCGACGACGACGAAAAGTTGGACACAGGGTAGGGTCATCCAATTTGACAGCAACTGGACGATACCCAAGGTGATTGAAGATGGCGCTGCGACAACGGTTGATCCAACATCAGGGGATGCCAGATTTTCCAGACGAACGAGGCATCGATGTCGCCGTGCGAGAACTGAAGGAGGAAGTGGGTATCGGTCCCATTGGAATCGTCTTTAACGCGATGCGACAGACCAACATCGATCTGGACAGTGAGAAATTGAAACCACTGTTGCCAGATTCCGCCAGAGATACTGCCCTACCAAAGTATACATATAAAACGGGGAGGGGAAAACAAGTCAACGTCTTCTTCATAGATGATCCAAAGGGGTTGTTGCGAGAGGTGAACATGTGAGATCGGATCTCAACATCATTGACTTTGCATCAGGTGGAGCTCAGTTGCCCTTCCATCATCAAAGACGCTACGGGATCACTGTCTGGTTTGAACGGTGCACCAGAGATCGACTGTTTCACGTTTGCAGATTGGCAGGAGGCAGAGCGCATGGTCTTTGAGAGTCAGAGATTCATGTTCAAAACCGAATAAAGAATGTGAATAACGCCTACGTTCAATTGATCACGATTGAGACAGTCAGGAAGCGTCGCGGATTGTTCGATATAATAACTATCCATTTGAATCTGTTAAGTACCATCTCAATGCACCTCGTGATGGTTGATCGATCTGTGTAGATACGACAGTCTAATTATACGTCTCAAAACCTTCACCAGTGTACATACATACAACACAATCATAACAAGAGGTTAACCATTTCATAACATAATGAAAACTCTTTCGTCATGACTCTCATGCTGAACGTCCCACGAAGTTCCCTCGGTAACCGAAGTTGTAGAATCCAGAATTTCTCTGGATGAGGCCATCTGATTGAGAATAGAAGAATCAACCGAAACTAAAGCCCCTTGAAGACCTCATCACACAGCGAAAATGAGTTTGAAAAAGAAGGTGAAGGGAAGATGTGCGGCTGTTTTTTTGATGGAGATAGGTTCTGTTGATGGGTAAAAGCAACTCTGGAAAGACCTCTATGAGGTCTATCATCTTTGCCAATTATATTGGTGAGAGAATCGTCTTCACGATGTGCTTATCAACCATCATCTGATCTAATCGTCTATCAGCCAGGGACACCATGCGACTGGGAGCTACCAGTGAGTCAATCAATTATTTATCGCCACCGCGTGTTTTAAATTCTTCCAATCGTAAACTCACAATGCATCACAGTCGATGTCGAAAACTCCCACGTTCGATTCCTCGGAAACCTGGCTCTCAATCTGTGGGATTGTGGAGGGTACATTCATCATTTGTGCTCTTCTTCACATCGTCTGAACTCTATGTAGTCAAGAGAAGTTCATGGAGAGCTATTTCTCTTCACAGATCGATCACATCTTTTCCAATGTATCCGTTCTCATCTACATCTTTGACGTCGAGAACCGAGATGTAGAGGTGATGTGTTCGTGCCCCATCCGCATGTACTCATCGGAGGTGCAGAAAGATCTCCACATGTTTAAGTCTTGCCTGGAGGCCATACAAGAAAACAGTGTAGATGCAAAGATATTCTGTCTCATCCACAAAATGGATCTGATACCAGAAGATCAACGGCAACAGGTGATGCCGTCATCATCCTCATTTACATCACGTCTTACCTCTCATCCCCGATGATCTCTGAAGTCATGTGAGGTGTTCGAGACCAAAGAAGCCGAACTAGTCAAGATCTCCTCTCCTCTCAACATCACATGCTTCAGAACTTCCATCTGGGACGAAACACTGTACAAGGTGAGGGGGTGATAGGTCCGTTCCCGCCAAAATGACACGCGCGAAGGCTTGGTCCTCCATCGTCTACTCCATGATTCCCAACATCGAAAGCTTGGAGGCTCACCTCAAAAACTTTTGCGAAATCTGCGAGGCCGACGAGGTGCAATTGATTCGATTTGATTCCGTCTCCATCATACACATCTGACTCACCGTTCTTCATTCTAATCCCTCACAGGTCGTTTTATTCGAGAGAGCCACCTTTCTCGTGATCTCACACACGTCGAGAAGGGAACACAGAGACCACCATCGATTCGAGAAGATATCGAACATCATCAAACAGTTCAAACTCTCTTGTTCGAAGAGTCAGGCCCAATTTCAATCCATGGAGGTGATGACCTGCGGTAGTGCTATCGTGACTCGAGCAGGTTCGCAACTCGCATTTCGCAGCATTCATCAACGAATTCACGACCAACACTTACCTGATGGTCATCATGTCCGACCTCACCATCCGTGAGTTCATCATCTTCCTTTACGTGCAGCAGCTGATAGAGTGTAGAACCAGCGGCCACCTTACTGAACATTCAACTGGCCAGAGGACATTTCGAGAGATTCATTCAGAACGGAGAGAAAGAGACTGCCGGTAACAACATGTACCTCCGATAAATGTGTTGTCTTTTATTCTTCTCCATCAGCGTGTCTTTTGATGAGAAGAGGTCATCTCAGCTCTTGTTGTGACCAAACCAAAAACCATGCGATGTGACTTTCCTATGCAATACTCAAGGTCATGCGAACAATCACCGAGTGATGATGTTGAATACGATACTAGGCTTGATCGTCTTCCTCAGCGTGTCTTTCAGTAAGATGAGAGTCACCTAGCTCTTGTTGTGATGAGTCGGGACCTTCCTATGCGGGATCACACAGGCAGTTGAGATTCTTATCGTACAAGGAGCTCAGAGGTGGTGACGATACAAGAATCCAAAGGAGATTCAAGTTGAAGTCAGAAGGTAATATTGCCTGATGACGCGATCGTGGTATCATCGACACCGGAATATCCGCGCGGTCCCGATGCCCGGCGTCGCCGACGATGCATCTTCGTATAGCTGAGACCATATCCATTCAGTCACACATCTAGACAACACAACAGCATGCCTTCTTTCGAGAACAAGAGAATCGTCTTTATCAGCGGAGGTGGAAGAGGTCTTGCCTTACAAGCCGTCAAGATCCTCTTGACAGAAGAGAGGGATCAGGTCGTCATTGCTGGTGTGAGATCGGTAGAGACATCGAAGAGAGTCATCCAAGAGTTGGTACCGTCCATTGCAGAGGGAAACTTGTTGGAGGTGAACAGAGACATCAAACGTGTCTTGACTGATCTGAACAAAAGGTCATCGCATTCGACCTCACTGATAAGGCTAGCATCGAGAAGGCGGCTCAACATGTGGAGTGGGTTCAAACACGACGAGTCATCTCAACTCACTTTATGCAGATCCACCTACGGAAGGCTCGACGTTCTCATCAGCAGCGCAGCCATAGCAACCTCGGACGCCAGAACTATCTTCGCTACCAACATCTTTGGAACTGCTGTGAGTCCTTCATTCATCATCATCGCAACGATCGGACTCACCACTACACAGACAGCAGATGAGGCCTTCATTCCTCTGCTCGAAAAGTCTAGAGACGCTCACTTGGTAGAGGTTACTAGTGGTCTCGCATCCCTGTGTCTGGGCGCTGTTCCACCTCAAACGAAGGAAAAGTTTGATCGAGATGACATCAGTCACGACGAGTTCGAACAACTGGTGCAGGACTACTACGCTGCAGCGGACAAGAGTGAGCGAGTGGACGTGATGACACCTAAGTATTACGCCAGACGACTACACTACCCTGTACGGTGACGCTCACGCCAAGTTTTACGGAGATTACGGAATGTCAAAGATGTTCTTGAACGTGTACGCAAGAGCGCTAGCTCAGAAGATCAAGCCAAAGGGTGAGATCTTGTGAAACTGCAGAGATGTCTGAGATGTCGGAAGGAATCTCTCTTTCTCTCGTCTGTCCAGGCTACTGTGCCACTGATCTGACTTACCACCAAGGACCTAGGTCTGCAGAGGATGGTGAGACCATTGTATATGGTTATGGGGAGTTGTATGAGGCTAACGTGTCTCAGGTGCTAGATCGATCCTATCATCCACTCGGGTGCCTATCAGCCAGACTGGAAAAGCTTGGACTTATGGTCACTCCCTTCCTTTTTCAGTCACCACTGCTGAATATGACGAGCTGGTGGCCAAATGTTAAAGAGAACGAATAAATGGCCCGAATGCTCCCTCTCAGCGGATCAGATTACAAGAGACCTAGACAACCAATATATCTTTATGCATACAACGACGTGTGTGACGTCTGTCCTTGCTTCCTCTCCTCTTCCAACGCCGCTTCCTCCAAATCGCTCGACGTGATCCTCTGGTTCTCTTCCCTCAGAGAAGCCTTCGATGCCGCACGAATGATGGCCATCTTGATCTGTCCACCGGTGAACTCGTGACGCCTGGCCAGAGCCTCCAAATTGAGCTCTTCCTCCACGGGGCATTCGCTGGGAATCAACTTACGCCACAGAGTCACTCTCTCTTTCGCTCCCGGAATGACAAATTCTATAACGAATTTGATTCGACTGAGAGAAGTGAGAAGAGAAGAGAGAAGAGAATAGAGAAGAGAGAAGAGAAGAAAGGGACGCACCGAAAGAAGGCAGGATCGATCTCGCTGATGAGATTAGAAGAGAGAATGACGATGCCCTTGTAGTGTTCCATGTGATATAACAGTAGACCGGTGTCTTGATTGGCCTCTCTGTCCAAGTGTGAGTATATAGATAATGATGCTCTATCTCTCACTTGTCGGTGGAGCCGGTGACGGCAGTACGGCGGCCAAAGATGGCATCTGCTTCGTCAAAGAAGAGAACAGCGTCGTTAGCCTGTGCCTCTTCGAAGATGCTGTTGATGTTCTTGCCTGTATCGCCTACCCACTTTGACACGAGCTCGCCTGTGTTGACAAACTTGAGTGGCTTGCCGGTAGAGAAGGCAACTGCCTCGGCTGCCAGCGTCTTCCCTGTTCCAGGTGGTCCTGTTGTCTCTGTCAGCCTCGTTCTATATCTCTTCTGTATGCTAGTGCTTTCGATCGATCGACATAGATAGACAGAAAGAGGAGAAGAAGAGAAGAGGAAGACTACCCCAGAAGAGAACAGAATTAGCCTTGTCTTGACCCATGATCTTGTCAAAGCCCCACTGTCCATACAGTATCTGTCTCGCCTTCTCATATTCCACCACCGACTGCAACTGCTCCAGCTTGGCCTTTGATAACACGAGAGACTCCAATCCCTGAGTGGGCACGACCCTGTGCTCGAAATCGATCATTCTCAATCTTCCCCTCAGTTGAAGTCTGGCACCGGCCTCAAAATCTTCCTGCCTTACGGTTGCCTCCTTCTCACCGTCACGACTGACGGCAATGGACAGAGCAGATAAGATGGCGTTCTTGATGAGGCCACCGGTCAATTCAAAGTTCATGGCCAGATCGGATAATATGACGTCGTCGGCTAATTTCATACCGCTGGGGATGTTGTTCCTCCAGATCGATTCTCTGTGTAGGGTTGAGAGGGTCGAAATCGTTGAACGATTATGATGGAGAGTTGAGAGGTAGTGAGACGGACCTGAGAATGGGATCTGGCTTGATGAACTCGATGGCTAGGGTGATACGTCTGTGCATGGCTTCGTCTAGATCGTATGCTCTGTTTGTGGCCATGATGACCAGACCGTCGTGTCTCTCGATCTCTGTCAGCAGTGTGTTGACCTGTCTCTATGTCAGCTCTTTCCTGTTCTTTCGTTTCGTTCAACACGATGATCAGATGATGTAGATGATGTGATCATGTGATGAGTGATACTCACATCAGAGCTACCAAACTCTCTAGATTCAAAAATGCCCTCGCACTCGTCGAAGAAGAGAATGGCATCGTTGATCTTTGCCTCGCGGAAGATGAACTTGAGACTCTCTCCTGCTGACATCTTGCCCAGTGATGGAAAGTTGATCAGCAGCAGACGCTTGTTCATGTGATTGGCTATGGCGTTCGCTACCATCGTCTTGCCTGTGCCAGATGCTCCAAAGAACAGCATGACTATGCCACTCCCGTATGTCAGTGTCTCTTCGAATCCTGTCCTCACGTCAGCTCTTCTATCTCACACCATCCATTATATATTCAACTATACTAGAAACATCTATATCTTTGTATCATATACGTATGAGAATGTAACATAGAGAGAGAAGAAAGAGAGAAGAAAGAGAGGTCACCCATGCGCTTGCGAGCTCGCTTGAAAGAGTCAAAGTTTTCCACAGTCGACAAGATCAGCTTCTTCACTTCTGCGCTCAGCACTACTTGTTCCAGCTTCACCTTTGGCAGATACAGATGCGATCCTTCCACTAGCTCGCTGAACTCACTGTCTATACCCTGCCCCACGTCATTCTGTTTCCCGCCAAAATATTCTCACCAGAATAAATTCGATCATTCTGCGATCGATGGTAACATATGCAGACATCAGATCGTCGTCTAAAGCGGTACCTCCAGTCATACATATGATACCTTTCATCCATCAGTTCATCATCTCATCATCGTGACACGACGATCAACACCTTCTTTCACTAATCTCGCCCCCTTGTAAAAGTATTTCCTTCGGTGGATCTGTTGCTCGAGATCGCTCGTGAAGCTGGTGATGAGATTGCTCACACTCATACCTGAACTGTATCCCATATTCTCCAGGTGCGTAGAGAAATTGGAGGCGATGAGCGTGATGAGAATGTCTCTCTCGTACTGATCGAACCCTGCATCGTGTCGACAAGGAAATTTCTCGGAAAAGTCTTACCTCTGATCTGGATCATCCTCTCCAATCTGGGTAACCAAGGTCCAGCTTCTCTCGTGGACTTGAGACGTTTGGCACATGCCCTGGTGATCTCTTTACTCTTTGCCTTCAGCTGTCTCTGTCTCATGTTCTGCTGTTGATCGTCGTAGTTGGCCGAGCGATTCGACTTGATCGATCGATCGATCTCGGCCACCTGCGAATGTTGATGACGAATCGTGACGTCATCACACGTCACCTGCAGGATGGCGTGGATTCTCTTGCTCTCGGTCTGTAGGTAGTCGAGGTCCTCGGTGTAAGGTGTGAGGGGGATGGTGTCGTCTTCTGACTCTTCGATGTCGTTCGTGTTGGTCTCTTCTGTGGAGGGTGCCATGTTCTTCTCTAATTCGATTTGACTCTTGATGAATTGGGACAAGTCCAATTCTGAAGAGAAGAGTGAGATAGATTTCACGGAGATCTCGCGGAAATTTCACCTTCAGAGTCCTCCTCGGGAGAGACGTCGACGTTGTCTTCGTCGTTTTCTGGCTCGTTGTAGTTTGGGTTCACCAGGGCGTCCGTGCTCTCGGTCAGTCCCATCTCCTCTTGGAGGACCTGTTTGAAATTCGAATCTCCCGCCTATTCTATCTCTCACCTCGTGGACGGCGGTACCATCTAGTCGTAAGAGGTCTTCTTGGCTGATGGGAAGGCCCATGAGGGCGTTGGTGATGTTGGCAGACATACTCCAACTGTTGTAGAGGGGCTTGTTGCTGTCGTAGTAGTCGAAGAAATTCTGTTTGACGTAGTTCCTCTGTGGATCACTGGCCTTGATCATCTCGATGATGGACATGCCTGGAGAGGATGAGTGAGAGGAGAGGTGAAGGTGGTGGCTTACCTAAAGATGGACCCATGGACACGATGTTGGAATACCTCTGAAAGAGTGCCAACTCCATTGCGCCCTCTTCTTTCTCGGTCAACTCTAATTTCTCTGGACGAGTGTCAATGGTGCGATTGGATTTCGAATGGAATGACTCACCAAAGACGCGAACCATTCGAGGTCGCTTGCTTGGTTCTGTGACTGCCAACTTAGATTTCTTGATCTGAGAGAGCTTCTCGATGATACCTCTGAGGAGGATGATCATTCCACGGGTGTATACGACATCTGGTCGACCCTCTCGAGTGGAGCTGATGAAAGCATCCGTGACGGTAGTATCGTACGCCATGAGATTGCCTCTCAACCATGCGATGGATCGAGGAACCTCGAGTCACGTTTAGACATCCCATCTCTGCATGACCTTCGCTCACCTCGAGGTATTCCTCTTCACTGGTATAAGGAACGGAAGGATCGCTATCCAGCTGCCTCAAGATGTATGGCGGAAGGACTTTCAAGACTTGAACCAACTCGGCCTCCTTCAACATCTCCATCTCAACCTTCCCCTGCTTCTCCGCGATTTCAAAGAGCCTCTCCATCTCCCTCGTGTGTGTAATGTGTCTCTCTCGGCTCACAATCTCAAATGCCTGGAATGACATTCACCGAACAGCAGCGTAGACATAATTGCATTGCGTGTGAACCACACGTCCATAATGTAGACACACCATTCAGGGAAAGGAGAACATTTTCGGCTCACGACCTTCCTGATCACAGGGACAGGGGAGAAACATTTCGAAAGCACAACAGAAGAAGATGGGACAGAATCTAGATGAATTCATCCGATTGGCCGAGGAAGAATCTCATACGCCGGTGGTATCCAATGCGGATCCAACAGCGGTCCAAGTGCTGAAGGTCCTGTCTGAGAAGGCTAAGAAGCACGTCTTGTCCGATGAGAACCAACCATTCGCAAGCACGGAGGAATACGTAGAGGTGATGATAATCACACCGATACACCTTCTCATACGAACAGTTCCTTGTGATCCTTGATCAACTTCGTTCAACTGCACAGACAGGATCTACTGCACTCGAACAACCCTTGTTGACAAAGATGGTAAAAGATAGCATCGACTGTGCCCCAGCTCTCAGCCTACGTGAGATATACAGAGAGTTGGTGTCTGCGATGGAACAGAAGAAGGAGAAGAAACTCCAAATCACCGATCCAAAGCCCAGATTGGAGAGATATCTGGGTGAGACCATCTTCATTCGACACAAATGACTCACTTATCTCTACAGACAAACTCGATCTCACTCTCAAGGAGAGACGTGTGATGGAATCACTCGTGAGTTCGACCAGTCAGAACCAATCGGCCGAGATCCTCGCCGAGAAAGTCAGTGAGTGACGACACAGACACGTCCGACGCAGACGCATGACCCATCTTTAGAGATGAACCTGTTTGAGAGAGCCAATTTTCTCGATGTAACGAGACCCCACATGAAGGAAAACTTCTTCGAGTATATCGACCCCAATCGACCATTTGAGGCCGCTCTCGAGTTGCAGTACAACTTCCACTTGGCCCTTTTAGAGGTGCCTCTCACAGAAGAGCACCTCTTACGTTTCGACGGCACCATCTTGAATCAGGTACGACATCACATCCATCTCGTCACATGCATCATGGAATGACATCGTCGAAGATTTTAGAAGAGGAGAAGAAGAACGAGTCACAAGAGAAGAAGGAAGTAGACACACCCCCGGAAGACATCCAACCCACCGAAGCGAAACAAGTTCACGATGACATCATCGAAACCGATCTCCATCACGATCCATCACCACCTCCCACCACCGAACCTCCAACAGATACACATATAGACACTTCGAAGAGACAAGTTTCCTTTGAAGAAGATCCATTCGATTTTTCCAAGTTGAAGAGTGAAGAGGCAGCACCACCCTCTGCAGAAGCCTCCACCACCTCTGACGGTGAAAATCTAGACGACATACCGATCGCAGCCTACAGAAACGATCTCGACTATCTGCAGACGGAAGCGAAGAGAATCGCTTCACTCTTTCAGCTATCCACCATCGAGCAGAGCATAGAGAGGGACAAGGTGGGTGATGACGTGGCATGACTTGTCGTGACGTCATCAGGCTTCCTCTTGGAGAGACATGCATGCCGACGTGCAGCAGCAAGTCAAGTGTAGGACGACAAAAGCTCAATCGAAGACGATCGCGAGGAAGTGTCAGGTTCGATTAGACATGACGAGAGAGGCTGGACCCTGGCAGCCCAGATTAGAACGGCTGTGTCAGCTGAGAGGTGAATTTATCCGAGTTTTCATCGAGTTTTCAATGACATCTCGGGCAGGTCTCGACGAATTCGAGAGGAACGTCGTGTTGTGTTTGGTGTCAGCTTCTTTCTCGCCTACAATTCAAAATTTGGGATACAGTAATCTCAACGTTGGTCATCTCATTCGTACATTCAAGAAGAAGATGGCGGATCAAATCAAGCACCGTAAATACTTTTACAAGGTGATCATTTTGGCGGGAATTTTTTTGACTCGTTGTAGAACAGTAAATTGATCAAGGATGGAATCATATTGATTATCGGTGGTTCGGCTCTCGATGTCAATCTACTGCACGCTAGTGTCAAATTGGACAGAAGAATGTCTGAATTCATCATGGTGAGAATTTTGGCGGGAGAAGATTTGGGCGGGAGAGGGTGACGTATGGCAGGGTATAGACAGTGAGTTCAGCGAGCTAGTGGAAGGATCGCATCTGTATCTGCCAAAGGTGAAGCTGGAACAAGTAGTGCTGAGCGCAGAAGTGAAGAAGCTGATCTTGTCGACTGTGGAAAACTTTGACTCTTTCAAGCGAGCTCGCAAGCGCATGGGTGACCTCTCTTTCTTCTCTCTTTCTTCTCTCTCTATGTTACATTCTCATACGTATATGATACAAAGATATAGATGTGTCTAGTATAGATGAATATGGATATAATGAACAGTGAGAAATAGAAGAAGAGCTGACGTGAGAGGACAGGATTCGAAGAGACACTGACATATGGAAGTGGCATTGTCATGCTGTTCTTTGGAGCATCTGGCACAGGCAAGACGATGGTAGCGAACGCCATAGCCAATCACATGAACAAGCGTCTGCTGCTGATCAACTTTCCATCACTGGGCAAGATGTCAGCAGGAGAGAGTCTCAAGTTCATCTTCCGCGAGGCAAAGATCAACGATGCCATTCTCTTCTTCGACGAGTGCGAAAGTATCTTTGAATCTAGAGAATTCGGCAGCTCTGATGTGAGTATCACTCATCTCATCATCTTCATCATCATCACATATGAATGAGAAGAAAGAACAGGAAAGAGCTGATGTAGAGACAGGTCAACACACTGCTGACAGAGATCGAGAGACACGACGGTCTTGTCATCATGGCCACAAACAGAGCATACGATCTAGACGAAGCCATGCACAGACGTATCACCCTAGCCATCGAGTTCATCAAGCCAGATCCCATCCTCAGGTCCGTCTCTTGCTTTTTCCATCTCTCGTTACACTTTTCCTCTCTCTCAATCCTCTTAACTCTACACAGAGAATCGATCTGGAGGAACAACATCCCCAGCGGTATGAAATTAGCCGACGACGTCATCTTATCCGATCTGGCCATGAATTTCGAATTAACCGGTGGCCTCATCAAGAATGCCATCTTATCTGCTCTGTCCATGTCCGTCAGTCGTGACGGTGAGAAGGAAGCAACCGTAAGGCAGGAAGACTTCGAGGCCGGTGCCAGACTTCAACTGAGGGGAAGATTGAGAATGATCGATTTCGAGCACAGGGTCGTGCCCACTCAGGGATTGGAGTCTCTCGTGTTATCAAAGGCCAAGCTGGAGCAGTTGCAGTCGGTGGTGGAATATGAGAAGGCGAGACAGATTCTGTATGGACAGTGGGGCTTTGACAAGATCATGGGTCAAGACAAGGCTAACTCTGTTCTCTTCTGGGGTAGTCTTCCTCTTCTCTTCTTCTCCTCTCTCTTTCCATCTATCTATGTCGATCGATCGAAATCAGTAGCACACAGAAGAGATATAGAACGAGACACTGACAGAGACAACAGGACCACCTGGAACAGGAAAGACACTGGCAGCCGAGGCAGTTGCCTTCTCTACTGGCAAGCCACTCAAGTTTGTCAACACGGGCGAGCTCGTGTCAAAGTGGGTGGGCGACACAGGCAAGAACATCAACAGCATCTTCGAAGAGGCACAGGCTAACGACGCTGTTCTCTTCTTTGACGAAGCAGATGCCATCTTTGGCCGCCGTACTGCCGTCGTCACATCGACCGACAAGTGAGAAGCTGAAGTAACATTCATCCACTCACGTTCAAAGGTATTCGAACCAAGGCACCGGTCTCCTCTTGTATCACATGGAACACTACAAGGGCATCGTCATTCTCTCTTCTAATCTCATCAGCGAGATCGATCCTGCCTTCTTTCGGTACGTCTCTCTCTTCTCTCTTCTCCCCTCTGTCTTCTCTCTCTTCTCCCCTCTGTCTTCTCTATCTTCTCTCTTCTCACCTCTCTCAGTCGAATCAAATTCGTCGTCGAATTTGAGATACCAGCCGCAGCCGAAAGAGTCAGCTTGTGGCGTAAGCTCATCCCGAAAGAATGTCCTCTGGATGCTTCCGTCAAGTTGGGAGACTTGGCCAATCGTTACAACTTTTCCGGTGGACAGATCAAATCCTGTGTCATCCGAGCGGCCACGAGGGCTGCTCTGAGAAGCAGGAGGGAGGGACAGAAGGACGTGGGGATCTTACAGAGCGAGCTGGAGGCGGCGTGCAAGGAGGAATTAGAGAAGGATGGAAGGGGAGCGAACGTGAACTCGATGTACATGTAATAGATGGAGGAAGAAGAAAAAGAGAACACACGGAGCAAATGACCCATTTATGTAAACTGTCATAGAATTGGAAGAAAACTGATACGCGGGCCAAAACCACTCCGCGTTTCGTCTATTCTAATCATAGGCTGGATTCTATACAAGAGGACCTGATAGGGACAAAGATCCACCCGTCGGAGTTTTTCAGCTCCTGCTTTATTCTTCAGAAACAGTCAAAGGTCCACTTAACCTCGATCGGATGGCGTCTGATACGCTGAAACAAGCGAAATCTCCAGTCCAGCACGAGCAGCTCCTTTGCCACCAAGAACTCCACCCTGACCATTTTCATCCAGAATGGCCAGCCGCCAGGCCATTGTCCTCTTCATCGTGCTCGCTGTCACCCTATCTCACGCGTGGACCTCATGCAACAGCGAGCCATTGACACGTTCCACGTATCCAAACGCCCGGATGCTGTTCGATGAATCATGCGAAAATCGGCTGCTCTTGGATTTCGACCAACGTACCGCCCTCCTGCAAGATTCTCGTAACGAAACCTACTGGTCCTTGAAGAACGTTAACACTCCATATTGGTACTCTCCAGAATTTACCTGTGAGTCTGACGATGTTACCTCCATCACGTCTCATCGTTCGCAGCGAGCTGTCAAATGTGTGTGGGTACACTGTGCCTCAACGATCCGAGTTTACGGGCCGAAGATTGCAGCCTGAGATTGAATCCGACCGGACAGATGGTCATCAGTGACATAGGAGGCAGCTATTATTCTACCCCTCGCATTCAGAACGTGAGCACCTCCATCACTGTCATCACGAATGATGTTCGATGTGTTGTCACATCTCATCTCCCAGCCATCGGAGCGAGTTGAGCTGATCACCTAACAGATCTCTGTCGTCAGCACCCTGGGAGGTCCACTTTCCATCAATATGTACAAGACGTTACAACCTCTCAACACCACTTGGACCAACCTGACCTGCCGCATCGACCAAGTCTACGTCTCCGGTTGCTCTGGCAACCTCTCCCACCCGCAAGTGACCGCACCGCGTGGCACGGGGAGTGATCACGTGGTTGAGATATGCATGTCTAGACGAGATCCCTACTATTCCCAATTTGACTTTCAATGCGTGAAGGCCAAGTTCTCTTACCGTCCTCCCATCATCTATTTCGCTTATACTTCCGGCAATGCTCTCTACGTCAATGGTAAAAACTTTGGTAACGACATCTCACGAGTGAACTTGACCATCAACGGAGTACAGTGCCTCGATGCAGAATTCATTGGGGAGGGCTATTTGATGGTGAGATGATTCCGCATCGATACGCTGACGCTGTCAGTGCCACCCCAGATTCTTCGGTAGGTACATATCAATCAAAGTCGACGGTCAGTCTGCACTGTTCGATCAGATGAACCCCCCATCTGGGGTGCAAACCGAATTCGATCCGTTGACGGAATCGAGCATCCCATCAAGCAGCACGTCGAGCACCACAACAACCATTGCATCTGCCCCTGGCACCACCACATCTCACCCAATCGACACGACGCCCCTCAGTTTCTGCAGCGGAAGAGGCTACCCAGATGCCCTGCAGACCGCATGCTCTTGCTTCAGCGGCTTCACTGGACAACGCTGCGAGCGTCGCCCCGTCTCTGGCTGCCTCTCCCGTGCGGTCTCTCGCGAATCGACCAACTTTGAACCCGCCTTGACTTTCACCACAAACGCCAACGATGTGTCCTTTCAAGTGACAGCGGCAACGGAAGACAGTCCATTCGTCCGACCCAGTGACGATGACCTGCTGAGGAATGACACTGAGTCATTCTCTACCTCGACCAATTTTCGCTTCACGGGAGCGGAAGGAGCAGAGTGTGAGTACCCTGGTAACTACTGGGCCGCTCGCGAGGCGTGGCTATGTCAAGACAACATCACGGCCACCATTCCATACGACGTTCTCTTCTCTCGGTGCGGGTTCAGCCTCATCCGAGAAGATAGCTACGATGTCTACCGAGGAGAGTTGACGATGAGCCGTGACTACAGACTGGCCAACGACGTCAGTCCAATTGGCCGAACGGAATCAGCATCCATCAAGCTGTCTTTCTCGTGAGGATATCATGTACAGTCGACGTTTCTGACATGTCGACAGGTTCCCGCGCGAAGTACCGGTCGAATCATCTGTCGTCTTTCCTGACGTCAGGAGTGCCGCATCGATCTCTAGCGTAAACTACATTAGTTCCATCAGCTCGTGGAGCATCAACATCACTTCCATCGCTCAGAAAGGCTTCTACCTGCAGACAGAAGGTCCAGACAACATCACAGCTCCCTATCAGTCCAGACTATTCAGTCTATCCAACCTGACCGACTGTATCTATGACAAGGATGGCAACTGCCTGCAGAGCCGTCAGCTGCTGATCTCTGGCTGCATGCCCCTGACTTCTCTCGGACTGAGATTTCTGGTGAAAGTGTGCAACATCTATGGCTGCTCTTCTGCACAGCCCTTCGGCATCAACGTCAACACTGGCTCAGCCTGTCCCATCAGCACTGTCATTCCATTATCAGGAGTGATGAAGTCGTTCAGAAACAGAGAGCTCACACAAGAGAGCCAAGCTTTCGGTCCATCGGACACGGCTTATTTCGGTGTCAACATCGTCAGCACGGCAGCCATCTCAAGTGTCAGCATCAGCAAGATATGCATCAGAGACACGGTAATCTGTCCATCTCTCTTGCAGATCAGCGGTGGAGGCAACTATGCGGCGGCCGCAGGGATCGATCTCTCGACCATCAGCGATGGTCTGGCTGGAAACTATACTGCAGTGGCCACAGTCACGGTCAGCTACAGTGGACTCGACAGAAAGAGGACAGAAGAGATTGTCACGGAAGAGTTGCTGCTGTCCTTCCAGGTCAAAGCCACGGCCACGACCGCGAGCCAAGGAGGAGACGGTCAAGCGTCACCCGTTAGCTCTGGCTACAACATTGTACCATCCATCTTGTTCTTCATCGTTCTCACCTCTCTCCTGTGGTGAGGAACAAGTGAACACAAATAAATCAGTATCATCGTATTCAGATGGTATTTGTTTCCTTCTCTATGTGGTTCATCAAGTCACTGATGCCCAAATTCAAACTTGAATATCTTCCGATGAGGTTCTCCGCCCTTGTACAAATGATTCGTGCATTCTCATTTATCAATAGTCGTGCGAGTCATTCTCTCCCGCTTCGTTCAACAACTTTGTCCTCTGATCGTAATTCAACCTCTTCGTCTTGACTCGGAGGAAGCACGTGACCAGTGTAGACACAGCGAGACACACCACCGTGATGAGATTGGCCTGTCTGATGTGTCCGTTGTCGATGAGGCTCTGCATCCTACCACCTTTGAATCCCCAGTCTCGAAACTTTTTTTCTCACCAGATGACGAAGCCGATGCCAGTGATCTGTCCGCTGACGAGGAGAAAACTGGTTGGTGTGGCTTCTCCCAATGGAAACGTCATCTCTGCGCTCGTTTCAAAGGAAACAGGTATGACTGGGGTCGATGAGTTGTAGAGGTGACGTCGTGCATCACCTGGTGTCGTGCTGAAACCTAAGATGCAGGCAGTGAAGATGAGCATGCCCATGTTGTCTTCTTTCAGCATGAACGTGAACAAGAGCATCGACCCTGATCATGGTCATCATGTGATGCATCCATCACATCGCGATCACCTGTCGCCAGCGCGAGACAAGTGAGTAGGACCAATTTGTACCTCTTCGTCTTGTCGAGTATGACACCGGCCACGCCAGAGCCGACTAAACCTAAGACGACAACGCAGGCACCCACAGCCGAACTCTGATCCTGCAAGAGGAAGGTGAGATATCTCTATAGGATGTGATGCTCACGTTCGTGTAACCGTACGGCTCCATTAGATTGTTTACGAGTGTGGCGAGTGTGTTGAATGCTCCGAGACCGAATCCGAATTCTATAAATAGAATCTGACGTCATCGTTTCAACCATTCGATAAAGTGAAGATGTCATGTGAGTGAAAAATTGTACGATGAGAATCATGATCATGTCTATCATGTTGATGTCCATCATGATGAAGAGACACTCACCCACATGTTGACATCCTTTGCGATCGTTTTCAAACTCTTTGAAAAACTCTCCTCTCGTTCGAGAGACGATGACGTAGACGCAGGCGTCGGTGGATTCTCCCAGATGAGAATGAAAGTCGGGTAAGAGCAGACCGTTACGATCAAGGCCTCCACCAACAGCAACAAGGGTATATCGTTGGGCACCTGCCTCTTTCGATCCGAGTTCTAGATGTCGATGCATGCGATCTCACCGACACGACGGCGGTGGGGATGATGAAACCGATGGCGACGCCTAATGGGTTGCCGACCGATGCGATGGTGGTGGCTAGAGCTCTCTGTTCGTCTGCGAACCAATTGGCGGCGAGCTTGGGCGATGCGGACAAGATGAAAGGTTGGCCGATGGAACATACGATCTGCCCAATGAGAGCCCACGCGAACGTGCCCCCGACAGAAGCCATTCGAATCCAAACACCTGGGGAGATGAGAGAGAGGAGGAGAGGATGATTACCCAAGATGGTGCAGCCGGCACCGAAGAAGAGACCGTACTCGAGACCTTTTCGATCGAGGACCCAGCTACCGACGAAAGCGAGAGGGATGTAGGTGATCATGAAGACGAGAGAGAGACTGTTGACCCACATCAGGGTGACGCCATAATAACTGAAGACGTGTCAGTGATGGATAACATGTTGTGAATGAAAGAGATGGAATGTCGGTTGATATGAAGTTGTGGAGGGGACTTACTCTCGAGTGATGTTTGAGATGGTGGAAAATGTGATCCAAGTAATCCCATTGCCAAAACTGAGGAGAAACAATCCTAACAGAACGAGCCAGCGGAATTTGTATACCACCTGATGGAACGTCAGATTCGATGTATCATCTCTTCTCCATTCACCGTTGGAGGCATGAATCCGTCTGATGCAACTTGTGCATTCTCTGGATTCTCTTGTGGCTCCTCTTTCTGCATGATGCTGGACGTCGATGACGGACCAATTGTTTAGTCTGCTTTGTAAAGGCCAATATTTTATTTACCATTATAAAAAGGTGAACAGTATCAGACCTCCACGGGCAGTTCGCTCTGTCGTACCAATCTTCTTTAAGGAAGCATTGTACAATATCTGATTATACACTCTCATCTCTTGTCGAAATAGATTGAATAGATGCTCTACGTAGAGTGACTAGACTGGACTGTTGCGGTTGTATTCATCAAAAGATAAGATTACACCAGTTTATATTGAGTGATCAAACCTGCATGATCAGATGATGACCAGATCAAGACGCTGAAGGAGAATTCACATCTTTCCACGATCATCTTGTACTATCCGCGATATGACCACCCAAAATACCTTGTTCATGCAGAGGAATGAATTCTGGATGCTTAGCCTGATACTGGTAGGTCACTATCGCTTTCACCTTAGATATGCCTCAGTATCCCACCACGATCGGCGCGAGCGGTGTGACTCACCACGTATACGTTGAATGCGAATAGATACGAAGACACGCCCATGATGCCTGGTCCTTCCCACTCTAGGTAATTCCAATACCCATACCCTTGAGTCCTCCAGTAGTTATTTCGGCGCCGGTCGAAACCCAGTGCTGTGGCTCAGCGCCCACACCTCCACAGGAAGCGGCAGAGAGAGAGACAAGATGAGCTTGCTGTAGTCTGGGTTGTCCATGTCGGTCGTGTTGTCCTTTTGTATGTGAAGCGGAGTCAGAAAGATTATTCGGATACCGAAAAGTTGTCGTGGCAGGATATTCACTACTTACGGGATTGTGACTGTAAGATTTCATGCTGACTTTATAAAATTTCGGTATCCGCCCGGAGACTGAAGGGGTAAAACGATCCGCGTTGTTGGTTTCAGGCATTGGCCTTCTTTGTATGGGCACGTTGATGCAATATAGGCTCACCGACTCATCCGTGTTCAATCATTCAACAATAGACAGTCGTTGTCGCTCTCCTTTATCAAGCAACTTGCTGGTTTCTAGACAACGTGGCGAAGACCTTCTGCAGTATCTCTTGTCCTCCTCTCGATTTGATGTCGTCCGCTAATCTCTTTCCAATGGCAATCGCCTCGGCTGAATTCTTCACTGAGCCCGTCACCTTTCACGATTCAGAGATGCACGCGAACACCATCTCCTTACCTCTCCTTCCACCGCTTCTGAACCATCGACAGAGAGGACTATACCTCTTAATCTGAGGTGGGTTCGGTCTTGGTCGTAGTAGCTCGTCACTCCAACTGGGACTTGGCATCCTCCCTCCTGCATCACGATCATCATCCGACATCATCTTTCGTCTCCTCTCGATGTATGTGATGGAAAGAATTGAAATAGAATAAATTATCACCGTCTCTCTGAGAAAACTTCGCTCGGCCTCGCAAGAGAATTGTGTCGGTCTGTGATGAATGGTATTTAACAGGAGGGCTCTTAAGTGAGAGTCCAATTCTCGAATCTGTACACCCAGGGCTCCCTGTCCGACTGCATGATGGCACACTTCTTCATCGATGACCTGTCTCCATTAGTCTCTGCATCATCTCTCATCTGTATCACACCTGTGATATACGTTTCTCTAAGCCCAGACGAGAGATACCTGCGACGGCCAATATGATGCCATCGTAATCACCATTGTCTAACTTCTGTAATCTCGTGTTTAAATTGCCCCGAATGTCTTTGAAAACCAGAGACGGAAACTTTCTTTTCAATTGTGCGACTCTTCTGAGGGAGGAACTACCAACGACGCTGCCCTCTGGTAGTTGATCGAGGGTCTTGCCTGCATGTTTTTCGTGGAGGATGAGACAGTCATTCGAAGTGTGTCGAATGGATATGGCGCCGAGAGAGAGTCCTAAGGAATGAATCAGATGGAAATTGATGACGATGAGTCACCAGGTGGCATGCGAGTGGGCATGTCTTTGAGGGAGTGAACGGCGAGGTCGATGGTGTCTTCCATCAGCGCCACCTCCAATTCCTTCGTGAAGAGACCTTTGTCTCCAATCTTTGATAGTGCAACGTCAAGAATCTGTGATTGACTTCAGAAATCAAGAAACGTCGCAAGGTTTCTTGTGAATCATTACCTTATCGCCCTTGGTTTTAATGACTTGTATCTCAATCTTGATTTGGGGGTAGATGTTGAGTATCAAATCCCTCACGTTCTCTGTCTGTGTCAGAGCCAATTTGGAGCCTCGACTGCCCATTCGAAGAGTCTTTCCATTTAAATAATGATTCTCTGATGGACGTGGTAGGGCATCGTCTTGGTGGGGTAAGTCAAAACTGTGAGATGGGTTTGTTGTCATCTTGATGGAAGATGTTGCGATGCGATGTGATGCGATCTCCAAAACCGGATAAATCCTTTTCTCCGACCCGTGGCATACACGGAGAAGAGGGCAAGACAGCAAATTGTTCTCAACTATTTTGTCTAAAATAATAACACATCCGAATACGAGAAACTGACTTGTTTGTGTTCGCTTGTTTTCACAATTCACGGGAGCGAGTTGGTAGCGGTGAGTATCACCGGAAACGGAGACGAAATAGATGCTGGGGGGACGGTAGGAGAACTTTGCACTCACGCATCGAAAGTCGAACTGGCAATAGCTCAATTGTCGCCTATACATGCATATCTCGACCACGCGATCCCTCCCGCACCCCGATCAGCTTGTTTGCGATGACTGCGAAATGACACGTCGACAATTCATTCGCGATGGCGTTGATGGAAGGGTCTCACGTTTTGAATGCGAGACCGCTTGCTATTGACACGCTGGCCATACTGGATGAAAATGGTCAGGGTGGAGTCAGATCACGTTCCAGAACTTCTGTAAGGTCTCCCTGAGGGGTCTTTCTTCAGAAACGTAAATTCTGGGCTTTGTCTGAACGTAAACCAACACACAGAACAGTCCACCATGACTCACCCCACCTCCCCTTCAGAAAGGCAACCGAATGAACAGAATGGTGACGATGTTCCGACGAACTTAGACTCTTCTTCATCTCCCACCACTCGTCCCAGAGCCGAGCCAGCAGAAAGCCACGCCACTGTGACTGTAGAACCCATACAGGATCCTGTAATGTCTTCCCACGGTATCCAATCGCCAGCAGCGAATCCACCCCCTCCCACCACTCCGCTGAAGAACCACAACTCGACTCCAGTCACGTCTCCGGCAGGGAACCCTACTCCAGTTCGACACGAGAGGCTCACCTTGACCGTGGCAGGTGAGTCTGGCTTAGGCAAGTCCACCTTTGTGGGCAGTCTTCTTGTTGATGGACAAGGAAAGATCTCTCCTGCAGATGGAGAGACGAAAGGACTTAAGAGGCGTGTGTTTGGTGAGGAAGATCCATCGGTGGTATTTTTCTGAAGATGATTCCCAGAGGCCAAGATGGATTCTGACACCGGCGGAACTTGGACGATCGAGACGATCGACACTGAAGGCTACACAGGAGATCTGTATCGGTGAGATGGATCTACTTACTCGTCTCATCCGCTTTAGAATGTCAACTGTCGAGCACTTCATCGTCGAAGAATATCAATCGGTGGTGTCGAGAGCAGCCGACGTCTGTTTCTACTTCATCGCCCCTCAACGCATCAAAGACATCGACTTTTACTTCATCAAGAGACTCTCTCATCTCATCACTGTTGTCGTCTTGGTGGGCAAGAGTGATTGCATGAACCAGAAGGAGAGAAGAGAATTCGAACAGCTGGTGACATGATTCATCACGCAAGACGCTCGATCTGAACTCGTTCAGGTGGAGCAGAGACTCGACGATGAACGCATCGATGTCTTCAGTGCCGAATCAGAAGGAGGTCAAATTAAGAGAGTCTTCTTCGCCATCGGTTCAGAGACATCCGACGACGGACAACCCATCGGAAGAACCTACGATTGGGGCACGGCCGATCCAGAGTTACACAGCGATGTGAATTAGAATCATCAATGTGGTCGACTGAGTTGGAATAGGTCAACTTGTTGAGGACTGCAGTATTGAGAACTCATTTCCAGTGGATCAAAGACGCGAAAGCCATCTTGAGAGATGAGATCAACCGCCAGTTCTTCCTGACCCGAGCCTTTCAACAATTTCATCGTAAACATCACAGTACCATCGTCAAGCTGTCCTGGGTGAGACTCCATCATACGTCCTCACTGGCCTCGTCTACATCGATATCTTCCACATCATCATCGTGACACTCGTCAGTTTTTCCTCTTCCTTTTCATCGCCGGCATCACAGCCTTCATCACTTACAATTGGATGACTTACGCTTGGGGAGCACACAAGGAAGCAATGCATATGGACGAGATGCAGAGCATCCGCATCGAGTCTGCCGTCATGCAAGACGACATGAGAAGAAGACAAGCCGAGATGGAGAGAGAGTTTGATCTTAAGAAACAACTATTGGGCGAAAAAGCTTGCGAGTCGGCCAGGGTAGAGATCACTCGACTGGAAGACCTCTTGAGTCAAGAGAAGGCGTCGAGAAGGCAAGTGATGAGTGATTACGTCAAGTCAAGGGACGCGCACGATGCACTCCTGGAGCAATATGAGAGCTTGATGACCAGGGGCTTTGTGACCGTGGTGGTCGGGGTGGCTGCCACATTTGGAATGTGGGTCACGTGCGGAAGATGAGACTGAATAAATGTTTGATATTCATCACTCAGTCGAAATTTCTAGAATGACCAACGGTTGACTTGACAGTAGTTTTTAGCTTTTTTTTCTCGAAAGGTGAAGACTCGCGTGGGCCGCACAATATATCCCAACAAGAAGTTTGTGCTGGTCACATAAATTCCCACACAGATAAATTATCTTCATTATCAACATCGAAAAGAATTGAGGTGCTAAAATGGTACATTTATCTCGTTTTCAAAAAATAATGGAACAAATGGGTGGTGGCTCAAAATCGTGCAGAACCCATCATTGGCAATGCACGTTGTCACTGCCATAAGGAGGGAAGAGTCTCGAAGCTCTTGGACAAAGTTGATACGTCAGTCTTAGCGGCCCAGTTGAGCAAGAAGGACAGGCTCTTTTTGGTCGTATATTTGGCAAGACCTAGTGGAACGTCAGATCATCGTGATGATCATCCGATATGTCGATTTCACCTAGTCTGACGGCGCGGGAGAGCTCTTTGTCGATGATGGGCTTCTCATCATCCTTCCTGATGGATGGAGATGCCTGCGAGAGCTCGGCAATGCTGAGACTTCTCCTGGTGGTCTCTTCGAGGAGAACTTCAGTGGGAATGGCTGCCAAGATGGCCTTGCGTCTCTCGGCTTCAATCTGTATCATCCAATCAGAACACGGTCGTGACGATCATCAGATGGGGTTTACGAGATGAAGAACCCGAGAGGGCCGACGTCTTTACCTTATTAGTGTCATCGATCGAGCCGCTCATGGAGATCGGTGATGTCATTCTGTCGATCGTGTGAGTTGAAATCGTCAAGTGCTGCGACTGACCTCTCTTCGTTAAAAGTCATGTTTGATGTGTTCAAGTGTCTCGGTGCCTGTGTGTGTCGAACTGACCTCCTCGGAGCAAAACGATCATTGTAGAGTTTCGGATATTTCTCGTACGCATTTACGGAAAATTTCATCAAGAGGCAGGCGATGTCGCTTGCGTCCGAGGAAAAGGATGAGAATGAGAGCCCTGTCACAGCCTTCCATCCACAGACAACACCGCGAGAAATGGAATGCGTCTGTTCTGTCAGGAGAGTCGTGGCACGAGGGCAGCTTCCCTGCGTCCTCGCGGCCCTGAAGTCACCTCCATCATGGATGAGTGATGTGTGGAACGGGTGTGATATGCTTATCAAAATGGAAGCAAGCGATCGTTTTTGTCGGGTGAAGATCGATCACGTGAGGACGCGGCTCTCTCAGTTGATGAGGCGATCGAGGCATGCATGCGTCGATGTGACCGGGTCTGAGTGTAAAGTCTGAGATTCAACGGAAATCTGGCCGTTGATTATTTATGCTTATGTTTATTTACGACGTTGGGTGTGTAACTTCCAATCACAAACAACACATCGATCGGCCGACAGTCTTCACCTTTAGAACGCGATGCAGAAGTTCTCAAAGGCTTATTCGGCAACGAAGATGCAACAATCATCGACTCCAGAAAATGCGCCCATCGCCTCTTCTTCCTCTGACCCCTTGAGAGGTGGATCGAGACCCGGAAGACCTGGACCGAAGACGAGAGCCGTCACAACTACAAGCTCAAACATTGCCAGATTGGCTGCCACATTTACTCAGGAGCCCAGTGAAGACGATGTAGCTAACCTTCCGAAAGGTAATTCAGATCGAAAGTGCACTTTCGTCCATATTGATTCAACTACCGTTTAAGGGCTCCTGCGTCAGATGGGAATACGTACGGCCTCCGTATCACAGAGGGAGAGTGGAAAGAGGGAGAGAGCTCCCATCCCATCATTCGCACCCGATTCACCTCCCACGGAGGCTCCATATCGTCCAACACCAGTGAGTCCCCAGCTCAGTTACGCTTCTGCCGCCGTGAGAGCAGTAGAGAACGAGAAGAAGGTGAAGCTATCACGTGTGGTATGTCAGTTGACGCTGATACAGAGATTGTCGGTGTCTCTCGATGGTCTCGCCAAAATGATGGGAAAGCCCATCTCTAAAAATCAATCTCACGATCAATTGTCGCTGCTTCAGAGCCCACACGAAGCCAAGAGACCATCACAGAATCTCTCATACAAGATCCCATCACCACTTCTGGGAAGAATGACACAATCCACGAGGTTTTCCATCGATCCTTCTATACCTCTACCTCCTCCACCTACTGATGATCATCGCCACGATCTCCACAACGTCCATCGATCACCGCGCGAGAATGTGTGGACGAACTCGACTCCAAATGTGGCAGACAAAGAGAGGATCAAGCAGTTAGAAGAGAGAGTAGAGGAATTGCTGCTAGAGATCGATCGACTAAAAGGAGAGAAAACCAACGCAAGCACCCAGACAGCAGGACCTGCCGCCACACGTGAGATCTGCACGTTTCACGTAGAGCTCACGATTACCAGTGAGATCGAGAAACAAAACGATGAGGAAAGTGTGAGTACGAAATTTGAAATTCAAATTCTCACTTTCCCTCCAGCGAACTCGAAAAACGCGAAGAATTCATCGCCGTGAGTCGAATTTTCTGCGAGTTTCCGAATTGTTCGGTGAATGAATGACAGTTACTCGACGCTAAGATAGAAACTCTTCCGTCCCCCGTCTCAACTTCTACCACCATGCGTTCCTCCACACAATCGATCGTCCCATCTACAACGCAACCGATCGTACGATCGAACACACAATCTTTCGCCCGACCTACAAATCAGCCCAACCGTCCATCTACAACGCAATCAACACCCCAGCCCGCCACCCCATCCGAAAATCCACCGAAATTTCAGTCCACGCCTGCAAATCCTCCATCTACAACGCCACAGGCCACGTCAGGGCTGACACCTTACACTTCGTCCTTCAACAAGATCAATCGACCATCTACAACGCAACCAAATCTGCAGAGTGATCGACCTAAGGGTAGAGACTCCCTGAAGAAGAGCAACACGGTCATAGAATTGATCGGGAGGAACGAAGCCATGGTGCAGAAGTACATGGACAACAATTCGAAGCAGGGAAGGGCACAGGAAAACGGAGCGGAAAATTCTGCACCGGCTAAAAATAACTTGAGAAAGACGCAGGAGAAATTGTGGCCCAGGCAAGACGTACTGGTGCGATCACCACAGGACAGCAGAAATTCCGAGGAAATTCCGGTGAAAATTCAGGCCAAGGTACCCACAGCTGCCGCACGTGAGTCGATGTCGACGACGAAAATTCACGGACATTTCAGAGTCTGTACAACCGACGAAGCAGGCGGAAAAACCCGCGACGCCGCCGCCGACTCTGTACGTCAGCCCGAAACAGCATTTCTCACCACCGAGAGGGCTACACCAGTCAACATCAAAAGAAGACAAGAAGGAGAAGGATAGGAAACCGCTCCCCGTGAAGAAGGAAGACATGGGTAAATCTGCAAGGTACGCATCATTCCATCATGATCATCACGATCGTCACCGCATCACCATTGCACATCATCTGTCGCCGATGACATGCATCATCTGATGATCCACAGCGCCGTGCAGAGTGAAAGACACGAACCAGAGTCGACTCATCACAACGTCAAAAAGTCCGATCCTCCCAAACGGGCCAAGGTGGAATCACGATCTCATTCGATCACCCATCATCCAATCATCATCATCATCATCATGCGATCGCGATCATCATCATGTCCAACATCCTTTCACGCCTCTCAACTTCTCAGGTCATATCGCGTCCGACTCTTCTGGCCCTCTACGATTATTCAAAATTGAACCTTGACGAATTAGATTTCTGCGAGGGCGATCTTCTCTTCGAAAAGAAGAAAAATAACGACGGCTGGTGCCTGGCGAGAGATCTCCTAGGAAACGAAGGGATGATTCCAGGAAATTTCGTCAGCAATCTGACCGATGTTAAGAGGACTGGGGTGATGATCATGATGAGAGATGAAGTTGATGAGAGACAGTTCTATGCGAAGAGCAGTCTGAAAGGAGAGGCGGAGGGAGATTTAGACTTGACGAAACACGAGAGGGTGTACGTGTTGAACGATGAGGGAGATTGGTGGATCGCTGAGCTGGAAGACGGCAGCATCGGCTACGTGCCTGAATCCTACTTGACAAAGGAGAAGCCTTGAATGGCCTATTTATTCTGTTTCGAAAGATAAAACCTGTACAAAAGAGGTCCTCGCTGGTTATCATGTCGCGGAATGGGAAGAATTCTATTTCTGATTTTGCAGGCGTCACGATGGATGCATGACCCCTCTCATCGTGCTGCACTTGGCCTTCTTCAGATATCGATAGGGGTCCAAATATCACGTTTGTATCGTTTATCTGAGTGCTCACCCTCCCCGTGTCATAAGTCAATCGAGACGGCGGTTTCTAAGAGCTTTTGCTTTACAAAGCGAAAAACAGTGAATTGGGGGGTCATTTAAATCCCCAACCCTTCGCGAGCGAGAGAAGAACGTTCAGGGAGAGAGCCATTCATAAATAAAGATCCAAGAACAAGACTTGACAATCGAAACGCCATGTAAAGAAATACGGTTCGTACACACCTATTATTACGGTGTAATAAATTCTGATGAAGAGATATTGCTCAATCTCGTTTTTAAATAATGAAAAAGTCAAAAACCGTCAAAAAACATCAAGTGACTTCAGGAAAGACAACAGATGATTCGACCGGTACTTCTCGGGAGGTTCTGTCGACATGTCAGAAACGAAGACTGTACAGTCATGTCCTCACGAGAAAGACAACTTGATAGAAGAGATGATGGGAAGAGCCAAAGGATTCAGAGAAAGGCAACGCTTGAGACCAATGACTGGATCGTTTTACCATTTCAGTCCTCGCGCGAGACGGTAAAGAGACCTCCGCCGGATTTGTATTTCAATTGTAAAGTCAGCATGAATCTTACAGTCACAATCCCGTAAGTAGTGAATATCCTGCCACGACAACTTTTCGGTATCCGAATAATCTTTCTGACTCCGCTTCACATACAAAAGGACAACACGACCGACATGGACAACCCAGACTACAGCAAGCTCATCTTGTCTCTCTCTCTGCCGCTTCCTGTGGAGGTGTGGGCGCTGAGCCATCAACACGACCCTTCCCTCCAAGCGTACGCTTCGCACCTCACAGAAGATGCTTTTCGAGACAGAGTGATCAGCTATTACAACCTCACCCATCTGCAGACGAATACCTGCAAAGACATCGGGGAGAGGGCACTATCTTTTTCTGTCAGCCAGAAGGAAGTAACGGAGACACACATCCCAGATTTGGATCTGGCTTGGATTCTCTGTGCTTCTCTTTGATTCTCTGTATTCTCAACTTTGCGGGATTCATCACCAGTCTCGAAGTCAATTGTACCGCGCATTCTGCGCCGCGCTTGGAATCGTCGTATGTTTCGTCATGGTGTTCGCAGAGGTGAGATCTCACTCGATCCAACTTGACTCCCTCATACTGGAATCACTTGTGGTGTTCGCAGAGGTGAGATCCAACTTGACTCCCTCATACTGGAATCACTTGTGGTGTCGCATATTCCTCTCTCTTCTCGGTATCTTCTTTTGGTTCGGTGAGTCGCACCCCGGAAATTGCCATCCGTGTCTGAAACACCAGCAGTGCACTGGGATCTTGACCTACAATGATCACTGGAAGTCCCGGGGGTCGTATGATTTGAATGGCGTGTGGGACGGACCGGGCATCATGGGCATGTCCTGGAATCTATTCGCATACACCGTGTACCTGGTGAGTCATACCGATCGTATTGTGAGGTGCTGAGACACATCTAAGGTCAAAGCGATAGTGCCATACCGCGTTCAGGTTAATCATCCAAATTTCATGCCACATGGACAAGGTATTCCGGGCGGTCGTATCATCCTTACATGATGCTGCAATGCAAAGAGAGGGATATCGAAAGAGATCTTATCCGCAGTATTGAGTCACTATATCGAGATGGTGTGCCCTTCAGCACTGATGAATTATAAATGAGCGAAGAGATGAACTAGAGGGACTCGGTTCCTCAGTCTACTCTTGTCATCCATTTCGGATGTAACGATGAACAGGGAAAGAGATCCCACTCAATATTCATCACCCCTCCATGCCGTGGTGCCCACTTCATTTTACAAGGGGGGAAACGTAGGTGTGCGAATTCACTCGAGTTTCTTGGAAAAGTGGGCAAAGAGAAAATATTCAAAGTGATGACGTATCTACAACTCACGCCTGTGTGCTTCTGTCGTTCAATTTGGCGAGGAGCACCGCTACCACACAAACGCATACAGAAATGAGTGACGATGAGATGCTTTATGATGAAGAGGAGGAAGAGTTGAGCGATATGTCTGACGAGGAGAACATGGATTTGGGGGAATCGACCGATGCAATGTTCACAGATGATCCCATCACCTCTAAAACGATATCAAGAACGGCCAGCTTCGAAGTTTTACCTCAAGACGCCATTACAAATAACTCTAAAAAGATGATAGAAGAAGTTGTGCAAGTCTGTGGTATACCCACTGAAGCAGCTGCAGCAGCTCTCCTTCGCCATTATCGGTAAGCTTCTCTTGGTCTTCATTTTCGAGGGAGATAATCTGACACGCATGCATTACAGATGGAATAAGGAGAAACTGATCGAGGCGTATTTAGACGACCCGAAGAAGACATGCACTTCGGCCGGTATGTCCACACTAGAACTAGAGAGACCAGTCAAAAATCCCAATGCAGTCCATACATGTCTCATTTGTCTGGAGGATCTACCAGACGCAGATACCTTCGCTCTTAGTTGCGGACACAGGTATTGTAAAGACTGCTGGAAGGGTTATCTCGATGTGAGTTCATTTTCTTCATTCTCGATCACGTCTTCTCCACCTCACTCTTTCTCACCCATTCCCAGGTCAAGATCAAAGATGGACCATCTTGTGTCTATGCCAAATGCCCAGCACCCAAATGTCAAGCTATCGTCCACGAACAAGCTTTCAAGCAACTCACTCCAGAAGACACGTACCAACGTTACAAGAAGTACATGTTCCGCTCATTCGTCGACGATAATCCAAATGTGAAATGGTGTCCTGCCCCTGGCTGCACCTACGCCATTCGATGCGAGAGAACGGGAAGGAAGCCCCCAGTCCTCTGCAAATGTGGCTTCGCCTTTTGCTTCCGCTGCTCAGACTATGATGTTGGAGATCATCAGCCGGTGGACTGCGAGAGATTGAACAAGTGGATGCAGAAGGCCTCGGACGAATCGGAGAACGTTAAGTGGCTAAAGGCCAACACGAAGAGGTGATCATCTCGACACCGACATCTTGATCCATCATCCTCTATATCATCCACCGACTCACTTTTCTCCCAGTTGCCCGAAATGCAGGTCCCCGATAGAGAAGAACGGAGGCTGCATGCATATGAGCTGCAAGATCAACAATTGTAATTATGAGTTCTGTTGGTTGTGTAGAGGTCCCTGGACCGAGCACGGCTCCTCCACGGGTGGTTACTACCAGTGCAACAAGTACGATGAGAGTGATGCAAAGAAGGACGACGACAAGGCTCAGGGCGTCAAGAGCGAGCTGGAGACCTACATGTTTTACTACCACCGCTACGAATCACACAAGAACGCAGGAAAAATTGCAGATCAGCAGAGAGGACAATGCCAGAGGAGGGAGATGATGATCTTGGACCGTTTCGACGTCAGAAGTCAAGACACAAAGTTCCTCATGGAGGCGACGGAGCAGCTCATCGCCAACCGAAGGGTCTTGCAGTACTCTTACGTCATGGGATATTATCTGGACAAATCAAAATTGACCGAAAAGAATTTATTCGAGGATCTACAAGAGCAGTTAGAGAAGCACACGGACAACTTGAGGTGAAGATTCGATTAGACGTCGCATGAGCGTGAGGTCTGATGAGATGCAGTGGATTGTATGAGGAGAACATCGAGGCGATCGACAGTTACCACACGTTCATGGCGTGGAAAGAGAACGTGACAAATTACACTCGCGTGACACAGAGATTCTTACAGAACTACCTGGACGGTACTTCAGAGGGTCTCACCTTCAACTCTTAAGAAAATACACAGATACAGTTTATCTTCTTTTCTCTTATTCCATCACTTCTCGTCGTTCATCATCTCATCAATCGCAACGATCGATGGTCATTTCCATTCGTGATGTGGTTGAAAAGATGGAATAAATGATTCGAGCCGTTACTCTGTAATTTTATCTACATCATCCTCTCCTCTGAATCGAGATGATCTCTCCAATTTCACCGAGGTCAACTGTCCTCCCACGATCATCATAAGCCACGAGTCCACACTGTTCGACGGGTGCATGATGGCTGATGCCATGGCCGACAAAGTATTTAAGCTGTCCAAAGACATCTCGCTTCGCTGTGACGTGCAAGGCCATAAAACTCGTCGAGCCGTTGGCGTGATAGGTTTCCCAGTTCATCTGCAGGCGAATGAGCCCCCGAGTGATGGTGGATGATGAAGAGATATCTCACGATGGTGAACCGCTCGATGTGCGTTCGCATGATGATCTTGGGGATGGCTTTTGTGATGAGGGCGATGGATGATTTGGGTGCCATCTGAAAGATGGTCAAGCTCTCGCTGGGGTCTCCCTGTGGGAAACCTGTCGTCTGCGAATAAGCCTTGTTGATATAGAGGATGAGATCTGTGTCCCGTCAGTCATTTCAAATGAGATGAGAGATCAGAGATGGTGATGTTGTATAGACGATGAACTCACGTCTCCTCCAGATGACAGTGGGAATCTGTATGACCATCAGATGGACATCACACCAATGTCTTTATTACTCACTTGGATCTCATCCGCTGACTTGATGCTTTCGTTCAGACTGTTCTGATAGTCATCCCAAAGGCCCTTCTTCTGTTCTGGCGTGCAGAAATCTCTCAATTGAGACATAGTCTTACTGATTTCCTTCCACTCCTCTTCTATGCCGATCCCACTGTTGCGTTTAGAACTTGATGGGCTTGGCTCGTGCAGACTCACACCATGTTCTTAAATCGGAGGGAGATGTATGTATCGTAAGCGGCGAGAGACGGTGGTTCAGACATGGAACTGTTGTTACCATCGCTTGTTTTCGATGTGACGCTCTGCTCTTTGTATGAGGGTCCGTCATATCGATCTGGTACTGGGGCCATGTTGAAAGCATTCATGGAAGAAGAGAATAGAGTTGCTGTGGAAGTAGATGGTGATGTAACGGTTGGTGATTTCATCGCAGGTGACTCCCCCAATTGTGTTCTGATGCTTTCCCAACCCAGGAATAACTCGTCCATCATTTCTTCTGAAGAATCGCTGCTCGGATCTTGCATATATGGTCCATCGCTGCGTCTGACGTTGCAATCAACATCTTTCGATTCGAGGACTAAAGACAAACCTGCGTGCTCTCCCCAACACAGGCTCTTCACATGGAGTTCCTCTTCTTATACATCGTGAGCATGGTCTGCCTGCAACCATCAGATCAAGACTCTCACAACTCTCTTACATGTATCACAACTGACGTGACTCTTTCGACAACCAGCACCTGTTCAGGTTAGCATCACTTCCACAACTCGTATTGTCTCAGATCGAAGACACATCGTGCCATCTCACATGCGATGCGCTGACGCAGGCGTACTGGGTTAAATGACTGTGTCTGTGTGGCCATCCTCAAATACTGATTTCCGCAGTTAATGTGCCGCCCAGAACTCTTTCGGCCCGACCGGAAGATCGGAGAATTTTCCTTGCTCCCATTCGAACACTGAAATGGCGTCATGAACGTACTTATGAATTTGGGATGGGCCCTCTTCCCCCAAGATCCATTGTTCCACATTTTAATCGATGAATGGACAGAGCAACCGTACTGCGAGCAGATAATATCGATGGCGTTATACTTCTAGTATCCGGATCACCGAGAGCGATGATGACGCAATCAACGTGCACTTGCGGATGAATTTGTCGCATCATCTCGTCACATGGACGAGAGTCTTTATCTCATCCAGATCCACAAGTTTACCCTCTCTGTCATAGGCTGCCACCTCGCCTTCTTTTCCTTCTTCATGATGGAAGATCCCACGCAAGATGAAGAACATGAACAGACCGAAGACGTCTCTCTTGATCGTGACGTGCAGTACTATATCGAGCATCTTCCCACTCGCAGTGTAGACTTGATAGTTCATCTGTGTGGTCTGTCAACATGATGGAGTGGATGAGCGCTCACCATAGTGAATGTATCCACATAACGATTCGAAATCATTTTGGGAAGAGCGTTAGCTATCTTGTTAAGAGCGGACTTTGGTGAAATGTTGAACATGGTCAATGTTTCGCTGCGTCCAGAAAAAAACCCTGGATGATGATTCAGAAGTTGATGACGATCGTGCAAGGACAACACCTGTTGCTCGAGAATATGCCTTGTTGATGTGTAGGACACTCACTGTGTGCGTCAGTGCGAATTATCGCGATGATCGCTCGCACTCACGCCTTCTGAGAATGAATGTGGGAATCTGCAATGATGAGCAACAAGATCTCTATTTTCATTTCCAGGTCAGTTCGCACCTCATTTTCATCGGCTGACTTGATGCTTTCGTTTAGACTTCTTTGATAGTCATCCCACAGCCCCTTCTTTTGCTCTGGTGTGCAGAATCTTCTCAATTGAGCCAGATTTTCATTCAACTTATCCCACGGGTTTGGATGACATCCTCTGTTCGATCTCAGATGGCCAGTGATGATTCATCCCTCACAAATAGAAAGAAAGAAGCAACTCTGTAGGTATGGCAGTTAGAGAGGGAGGCTCACTTGACGGCGGCTGGTTCGATGGTGTTTCTGGCAACTCTTCATCTTCTGAAGATGAAGATGTGTAGCTGTCCACCAATGGCGCAGCAGTTGAGTTTTTCGACGAAAAATAGACGTCGTTCCACCCCGTGTTGAACACTAAGTCAGGGACAGCTTGCTCTTCACCCTCATCTTCCATGTCACTGCAAACGGGTCCTGTTGGAGAAGTTGACGGATCTCTTGGGCCAGATCTTTGCCTTGGAATCACCTGTGGCTCATCACAAGGCACCCCTCTACGAATACATCGTCTACATGGTCGATCTGAAGCAGAAGTGAGAGACGTCCAAATAAAACGGCTTACTGTTATCGCAACTGACGTGACTTCTTCGACAACCAGCACCTGTTGCCTGTGAGTCTCGGGATCTCGAGTTCATACGAACATGCAATGCGTGATTGAGCCGGCATGAGTTGGACAAATCAGATTGGTCAAAATGTTGGCGGCTCTTTGGCTTGTGAAAGGGTGCTTGCTGAGCGGAATCCGAGCTCGGAATCGGAGCCACACATCGGAACTCCGAATAAGCCCAAGCTGCCATCACACCTCCGCTAAAACCGACCGAAACAGAGAAGACATAATCGAGGAGAGATACACTCATGATCCTCCCAGCAAAGATAATGTCCAAATATGTTCTGAAGAGATGCTTCTAATAATACAACATCTTTATCCTACAGCTCGGCAGCATAATACGACATATGCTTGTTGACTCTCTTGTATCGTGTGTATCGTACAGCCATCACGTGAGTGAAGCAAAAAATAATCAGGTAGATCACGGCTGCCGTGATGTTCATGATAATGAGCCGGTGGGCCTTGTGGTTTCCATTCTGCTTGCAATCCGCCTTGAGCTTCTGTGTCGTCTCCAGAGAACAACCTAAATATCGTAGAGTCCAGATGAAATAGCCCGCCACCAGCAGACCAACACCGTAGAAGATGCACGAGAGCACTCCGATGATGGACGTTCCAAGGCTGATCTGTCCTCGGGTCAGGTCGATTTGTCTGACATGAATCAAAACACCTCGTTCTCCATGGAGCAGTCTCGCCGTAGCTGGACAGTATACATCATGCTGAAGATGAGTCCAAGTATGATGGCAGGAAGGTATACGGGGGTGAGGGAGCCGAGTATCACGGTGATGGTGACGACCACCATGGCACTGATCAGAATGGGAGCCCACATGTAGAATGGAGGACCTGAATCGCTCTCGTGCAAGACGACGAGTCCCATCTCCACACGGTCTGTCTTCGATAGTAGAGGCGACGCCACTTGGCCGTCATATGTGGGTGATTGAAGTCGAGATGAAGATGCGTCTGTGCTGTAGGTCATCTTGAGGATTGTGGTGACTGCAGTTTCTGCTTCTGAATCGAAGGTAAATGTTCCGTGGGGCGGTTTGCGGCCGAGCCGCTGCTAAGAAATGGACTTGTCTCCCTCTCGGATCCGTCTTTCGTGGAATGCGGGTAATTCGAATCAAATATCCGACCTGGCGTCGAGCCGAAAGATCAACGAAAATCGAGTCACTTTGCTCGTGGGACCACATAGATGATCGAAATTACACCTCAAGGGAGTAGCTAGAGTACGGATGAATCATCACACAACGTTGACGCCATCATCGCAACATCTTTATTTCGATACTGTGCTCGAGGCGTTCACCATCGAATGGAAGATGCTCCCCGTATCGTTCAACAACTTTTGCGGTGCATCAAACTCGGCCACCATCCCTCGATCTAAGACGAGGATCTTGTCGTAGTCCATCACCGTGTGGATGCGATGGGCGATGGTGAGCACCGTCGTCTCTTTGAAAGAGGTTCGGATGGTCCGTTGGATGAGGTCGTCGGTTTCAAAATCGACCGCCGCCGTGGCTTCGTCCATGACTAAGACCTTTGCATTTCTGAGTATGGCGCGGGCGAGGCACATCAATTGACGACTGCCGATACTGAGGTTCTCTCCTCCTTCGGTGATCTGGAAGGATGAGAGGAGAATAAAATGAAATAAATTCTTACCTTGAAATCGATGCCGCCTTGGAAGCCTTCTACGATGGACTTGAGACGTACGTCTTGCAATGACTGCCAGATCTGTGCGTCCGTGTGTTCACTGAATGGATCTAGATTCGATCTGATGGTGCCAGAGAACAAGGTGGGGTCCTAACTTGTTCAGTCCCAAATTCCAAGTCTCAAACTTGAAATCCCAAATGTGTCACCTGAGGAATGATGGCCAGCTTCCTGCGCAACACGTCGAGTCCCAATCTGGATATATCCACACCATCTACCGTGATGGTTCCTTCACTCAATTCGATCATTCGAAAGAGAGTTAACATAAGACTGCTCTTGCCGGCACCCGTCCGTCCCACGACTCCGATCTTCTCCCTGGGCCCTGTCACATGTCAGATCGACGTGCGTACGTTACGTACGGATGTTGATGGATACTCCTCTGAGCACTAGATCGAGGCCTTCTCTGTATCTGGCCTTGACTTTGTAAAAACAAATGTGTCCCTCGCTCGGCCAATCCTGTACAACGTCACTTTCATCGAATTTTAAATCCTCTTCCACGAAATTTCATCAGAAATTCCCCAGAAATTTCCTCACCGCGGGCAGTTTCAATGGCGTTGTAGAAGGTGCCTCGCTATCGATGAGAGTGTAGCTGTGGATTCTCTCTACGGAAACCATCTGTGCTTCTGCGTCGGTGAAGTTTCTGACCAACATGTTCAGCAGACCGATGACCGTGAAGCAATAAGAGAGGAGGAGGCCCACGGAACCTGATGGCGTCATCAGGGGAGATTTCGATGGAGATTCTCACCCGGATCGATGTGGTCTCGTTGTAGAATGGCAAACGTGGCGGCAAAGGTAGTGACGGACACGCCCATCATGTCTAAACGGAAACCCAACCACCTACTATACTGAGTTTCTTTCTTCTTTATAATAAGCAGTGAGCTGATATTCAGATATAACAGATAAGAGAGAGAAAAGATATAACAATGAATGACTACATGAGAAGACATATTGCTCACCTTCCAGCGGTAACAAACGCGAAGAAAGCTCGGTTGTTATCGTTCGTCTTCTCGTAATTCTTCTCCACGAAAGACTCTTCACGCTGAAACGACCGAATCGTAGCACTCCCGCCCAACGTCTCTGAGAATTGGGCATAAATCGGCGACTTCGATATGCTGTCCAATCTCTTCAATTCTCTCGTGCTCGACAGATAAAACTTTGCGATGTAACGGTAGATGTAGCCTGTATCACGTTTCAATGTTTCGTGAAGAGAGAATGTACTCACACAGGGGAAGAAGTACGGAGAGGAAGAGGGGAACGATGTAGCAGATGATGCACATGGTCAGAGTGTTGTGGATCGTGGTTAAGAGGGAGCCCTCTTTGATACATTGAGATCGAATTGCCTTCGATCGATTATGACTCACCCACGGCGGGAGGCAGACTGTCGTCCAGAGAAGAGATGTCTCTCGCAAAAACGTTCAAGATTCTACCAACTGGAGTTGTATCGAAGAATTCGGTGGGAGCTCTCATCACTGTCATCATCAGATCGATGTGATGATGATATCGAGTGACATCGAGAACGATGACGTCACCTCCATCGACATCACATCGTAAAATCGATTGATTCGTGAAGAGATCTCACCTCGGTTCAAGATGCGGCCGTGCAGCGTAGAAGTGGCACGCAGGGCACAATAGTTGAACGCAACTTTCCTGCACATCACCAGAGCCAGACAAGCGGCTCCGATGACAGCAAAGACATTCAAGAACCACTGATTCGAATGCTGCTGCGACCCCGCAGTCACCTGCGTGACGCGTCAACCCACGTCAAACTACAACGAGACGAGATGGGTCACGTGATCGTTGTAGATGAATCACCTGTGCCGTCCAGTAGCTCAGCCACAAGTCATTTCCTACCCTGACCAATCCTTCTAAAGATTGAAATGCGAATGCACCGACTGGAAGAGCGAGCAAGCCCATAGAATCGATGTAAAACTAGATTGTGAGTCGATGAGATTCGAGCGAAATTTCACCTTCCAGAGGGTAGTCGCCACACTGCCCACGGCACGACTCTCTTCGGTCATGAGCTTCTGGGCTTCTTTTTCTTCTCTCTCGACGCTCTGTCGAATTTCATCTTCGCGGCTCTTTCTCTTGTCGATCGTGTTGATGGTTTCTTTTTCATCTGCGAGGGGATGAGATCGATCTACGGTGATCGCGATGTCATCAAAGGTGCTTGATGATGCGACCGGGTGATCGATGGTGATCGATGGTGATCGATGGTGATCATGTTGATCAGTCTCGAACCCACCACTCTTCTCTTCCTTCTCTTCTTCAGCGTGGACGTGAGTCGTAATCAGCTCGTAAAACTCCCCCCTCGCTGCCATGAGATCCTATCTCCCGTCAATCCTTTTCTCTCCTCTTCTCATTCACCGAATAAGCTCCCCTCTCGCTGATCTTTCCTTCCTTCATGACTACGATGAGATCTGCCTTCGAAACGTGCTGGATCTGATGCGTGACCAACACGCGAGTTTTCAGCGAGATCTCCCTCGAAATGCATCGATCGAAGATATTCTTCCCGACGTGTGCGTCGACAGCTGACAACGGATCGTCCAAGAGGTAGACATCGGCATCTTGGTAGACCGCACGAGCGAGTGCCACCCTCTGCTTCTGCCCTCCGCTGTCGAATTTCAATCGAACGAGAAGGATCGAAATGTTGTGACGGACCTCAGGTTGATTCCTTTCTCTCCGATCTCGGTGGCGTCACCGTCCGGGAGGATTTTGAGATCTTTTTCGAGTTCACACACACGGATGATCTGTACCGTTCAGTTGTATTCTACTCTTCAACTCACCCTGTTGTACTTCTCCTTTTCGTATTTCGACCCGAAGAGGATATTGTCTCTTAACGAAGCGTTTTGTATCCAAGCTGCCTGAGCCACGTAGGCCAGGGAACCGTACACCTCGGACATGTAAGTTTTCATCGAGTTTTCTGTGACATCTACCTGCACCCTCCCGTCGATCTTCGGTACGTTACCCAGTATGGCACTCAGCAGTGAAGACTTTCCGGCTCCAACTGTTCCCACCACTGCAGTCAATTTGCCCCGAGGGATCTGTAGATCGATGTTCTTCAGAACGGGTGACAGATTCTCCACGTTCCAGTTCCTGGGAAAATGAGTTTTCCTGGGAAACGTGAGACGTACCAGGTGCCGTCGGAGATTTCGATGGAATTTTGCATGACTTGGGAATCGTTGTATCTCTCCACTGCTCTGGGGTCCACTTCTTCAGATGTCAGGAACCTGATTGCGTTCAGTATCACCACGAAACAATAAATTCGAATCAATCGGTTCAATTCGATCGAGAGAACTCATGCCTCACACCATCAAGTGTGTACGGAAGATATGATGGAATCTCACTTTACGATACGGTCCATCGACACTCTCGCTTCTAAAAGAGAAGAGATTACGTTGGGAAGAGCTCCCATTGGGTTCCTCAACAGAGCCAATAGCGCTGCTCTCTTCAGCGATGACGTCATCACACGTCACTCACCCAACCCGCTGAAGGCCCTCTCTGCCGTTAGCTCGTTGCCTAGCAACGTGTACACCGCGAAGGTAGCAAAGGAAACCATGATGGGTGAACCGATCCACATCACTGCAGATAAACCGAGCCAAGGTAAAAATTTCGTCTTCAGTTCGAGTTCTGAAGCGCGAAAGACTTGCACTCTCTCCTGCGGAGCGTAAGGATCGTAGATGGAGATTTCCGTGAAGATTCTCGCCTGAAAGGAAAATTCCCAGGCGAACAGTTTGATGATTCGGATGCCATTCAAGATTTCGTTGGTCGATTGGACTCTCTTGTCTCTCAATGTCATGATTTGTCTCTGATACCACACCATCTATTCAAATTGAGTGAATATTATTAAGATCTGACACATCGAGTGATGAGAAAAAGATGTAGAGGGTGGAATTTCAAGTGAAAACTTACGACTTGGGTGATCTTGTGGTTGAGCGGCACGATGATGATCATGATCATGAGTCCGGCGAAGGCGGCCACCCCTAACGCACGATAGAGGAGGATGAGTGCCAAAACAATCTGAAGGGGAGACGACCAGAGAGAGTGAACGACTGGCATCAGTTCTTGTAGTTTGTATGCATCCACCGCCTATCATCCGTTATATTTTCCCGCTTTTTTTCTTCTTTTTAAAAATTGAAAATGAGAAGAGAAGAGACTCACTTGGATGTTGACCATTTCACCTACGCTGGATTCACCCAGAGATTTATTCGATAATTTAAATGCTTTCTTGTAAACGAGGTTCGTTACACCCGTTCTGGCCTGGATCGTCCGTCTACAACTCGCCGATCGATGATTCTCACCTGAATTCCCACGCAGTAAGCGTAATGAAAGAACTGATTGATGATGATAGACCAGATGATCTGGGTGATGGTGATGATGAGAACTAGCATGAGACCGTGCCATGTGGGTGACTTCTCGTTTCCACCGGGGCTGTCGCTTCTGTTCTGCGAAACGAATCGTATGATACTGGAGATCATCGCGGCGGGGACGAACGAGAGTGCGTCCGTCAGAAACTTTGATGTTCAAATTCAGATCGTGGCGGGAAAACTCACCCTCAAGTAACAGGACCGTATGATATCTCTCTTGAACGCTCTCGCCACAGCAAACCACAAGCTGGGTCTACCTTCACGTCAGACGTTCTGCGGATATTTCCGCCGATTCCCCCACTTGTCCTTGGTCAATTGTCTCTCCCATTCCTCTTCGAGACGTTCGGTGGCCACGTTGGATTTGAAATCTGATGGAAGAGCAAACATGTCTCGGAGCTGGAGGGGACGAACGAAACCAGTTCGCATGAGAGGCCAGATCCACTGGAAGACAAAGCGACTCGGCCAGCTCGAATTCGTGACGGCATCGATCTGTCACGTTCGTTAAGAGGAGGTGAGGTGATGCATCGATCGTGATGATGAGATCACGATCGGATGGGATAGAGAGACATGGATGAGATGATGTCACCTGATCTCCGATGAGAGCGTCGTCTGTTTGTGAATCTTCGGAGTTTAAGGATTTGTAACCTGCTGGACCACCGTCTAAGAAGGTCGCCATCACTGCAATGATGGCGGCGGCCGAGAGAGAAGGGAATTGAATGAGAACTTCCATCCGCGTCTTCTCGCCCTGATCACAACGTGAGATCGATCGATCGCAAACGACTTGTCGTGATGAAGTGCACCTGTCGATAGAGCTCGAGCATACTCTGAAACGCCACCGACTGGAAAGTGAAGTTGATGACCATCCAGAGTCGTGAGAACCAGATGTTGGAGTAGCCTCGGGAGTATTCAAAGATGGTGAGCGTGAGACAGATGAACTGTGAGAAGATGAACGAATGAGATTGAGGTATACACACGGTGGTGAGGGACTGAACTGCATTGCTGAGGGTGATGTATAGGTATGACGAATGATTCATAACGTGCGTAATGACTTCGAGGCAATAGAGGAAAGACATAAGACTCAATAGGATCCATTTTGCTAACTCTAATCGAGTGATGAAGATGGCTGACGATATCAACACGATCATCAACAAATGGAATATAGTCACCCTTGTTCTGTTCTTTGTAAAGTTGATGGATTCGTCTGAGGCCAAGGATAATCAGAGCGGTATCGTTCAATCCACACAGGACAATCTCGATGAAGCACAAAGGCATGACTCCATTTCGTATAGAGCTCTACATCTATCAGTTCCATCCGTCACTCGTTTCACCTCACGAGTGATGAGTCCCCACAGAATGCCATGATAATCTACGATCGAGATCTATAATGGCTGCCCTACAAGAAGAAATCGTCTATCGATCTCTTAAGTCTCCAGCCTCTGAGTCGTTTAGAAGGGGGTGCCGTGTTGCTCGGGTGCGTGCTGACAAGAAAATATGCTAGAAGAGCGAGAATTCCCGTGTCACGTGACTGATCGGGCAGTGTCGTTCGTGAAGGGCTCTGCTCCGACCGAAAAATCACAGATTGTTCCACGTCGACAGAAGGTGATCACAGTCATCTGGAGCCACCGTGCTAATTGAGTGTGCGTTACACAAGAATTGAGGGGCGAAGGCTGTATTGTGATAGCCGGAACATTAACTGGAAAAATTCGCCGTTTATATAACCGCTTCAACCCAACTACTGAGTGACTCTATGTTAGCTGCCTCACCACCACTCGTAAGGAACAAAACTAAGAAGAGAATGAATGCGATCACAGAACACGAACACTCTTACAATCTCTTTATCTCGATTGCTTTCTGAACAACCACACGAAGAAGGCTCCGGCGAAGATGTTGAAAGCCCAGTAGGCCCACATCAATCCAAAATTCCTCCAACGATGATCCAGAGACCAATCCAAGGTCTCATAGTACTCTTGGCCGCTGCTGTACTGGCAGTAAGAGCAGGTTGTCGTAGAGGTAGGGTCGACCACGTAGCCGGTGGCTCTCGATAAGAAGGCGGCCGAATAACTTCCACAGGTCTCCCCGGGTGGAACGTTGTAGGTGAGGAGATCTCTGTCGTTACATGTGACTGTGACGGGGCTGAGAACGGTTGTCAAGACACCCTCCAAGAAGTAGTGGAAGGGATCGAGAGGGTACATCCTGGGGTGGGTCAGGAGTGGCTCGTTGTAGATGAGGGGACTCACCATGACCTCCAAAAGTGGGGGAGGGTGTTGGGGGGAGCCAAGACTCCAGAAAAGAGGAAGAGGAAGGTGTTGAAGAGAGGTAAGATCAACTGCGTTAGGTTAATAAGAGTTTCAAGAGGAAATTATCTCACCATGGCCAATCCAATATTGGGTGACATCGAAGCCACGAGCTGACCGAAAGCTGAGAGACAGTTAGCCAGAGAGAAAATAAGATTAAGATCTCACCTACGACCATATACATGAACACAACGAAGGCGATCCAGAAGTAGAAACCGTTACCGGCAGTGGAGTCTAAACCGACCGACCAGTAACTCGTTACGACGCAGAGAGTGGCGGCGATCGTGAGGTAAGGTAACTCGACTACGATCATTGAGAGGGAGAAGGGGAACCAAGAGTAAAACTTGGAAGAGTAGTCTCTCTTGAATAGCTCTCTCAGCATCATGAACTGAGGCTGAGCCGATACGATGAGCATGATACCGAGAATGAGAATGAGAAAGATGGCCAAGACTCTCTGTTGCAGATCGGACGAAGAAGTACCGAGATCCCAGAAAGAGAAACCTGCTCGGGTCAGAAAATTCTTTCAACCACTTCCGAATGTAAACTTTTTGAGAGACTCACCGATGACGAGACCGACGAAGAGTGACTTGACGATACGTCCGGCGTTGTAGTCTGGTGACCTCCAGAAGACGACGTTCATTCGAATGTAGAGCTGAACGAACTGGTACCACATGCTGGTGGCGAATTCCTTTGCAACTTTACCATCGTCTGGCTTTCTCGTGTTCGAGAGTCTCTCCAGCTCGACCTGCACTGCCTCGTGCTCTTCCGATGAATTCCACACGTCGGGCCAATCTGTCGTAGAATGACCAGAGACACCGGCACCGATGGCTTCTAAGATGTACTCGGCGGGGTTCTCTTCTTCCTGGCACTTTCTGACGCCGTTCTTCTGGAAATAACCGGTCAGGGTGGAAGACCTCTCGCCGATGTCGCCAAAGTAGACAGTCTTACCACCTCGAGCTAAGAGGAGGAGACGGTCGAAATACTCGAAGAGGACCGATGAAGGTTGGTGGATGGTGCAGACGAGAGGCATTCCTGCGTCGGCTAATTTTCTGCAGAACTTGATGATGTTGTAAGAAGATTGGGCGTCGAGGCCGGACGTGGGCTCGTCCTATAAGTGAAGTTCAGTACAAGGATGAAGGTTTAACGTGACGAATAATCACCAGGAAGAGGATGTGAGGGCGAGCTACGAGCTCCATGCCGATGGTCAATCTCTTCCTCTCTTCCACGGAGATACCTGCAGACTTTCAGACTCGGATTGACATCTTCAACTTGAACTCACCGACACCAGACTCCAACGAACCGATGAGACACTCTCCAAGAGAAGACATCTCCATCATATTCAGCACCTGTCCCAACCGTCAATACCACACGTTTCCCGCCAAAATGTCGCCTTCTCCACGTAAGCGTATTTCTCTTCCACGGAGATGTCGGACTCTTGACGCAGCTTGGCTGAGAATCTGAGGGCCTCCCTGACCGTGACGAAACCGTTGTGGACGTCCATCTGCTCGACGTAGCCCGTGATTCGTTCAAAATCTCGCTTTAGAGGACTGCCATCCAGCAGCATGGTACCTTCGACGACTCCCTGTGTCTTCCTCTGGGCGAGAACGTCTAAGAGAGTCGTCTTACCGGCACCTGCGGCCGTCAGTCACGTGACTCGATCTACAACGCACCCGAAGACCCCATGAGGGCGGTCATCTGTCCGGGCTTGATCCAGCCGCTGACGTGGTCTAATAATAGCCTCTTCCCTCCCTTCACGGGCACGGTGTACTGGATGTCTTTCCACATGAAAACAGATCCAGACATGGTCATGACTCTCTCCAACTCTTTCGTAGAAGGGCTGACGTCCCTCTTGTCTCCGTCCACGATCTCGTTCTCCTTCGGTGCTTTTCCTCCCTTGAAGACTTTCTTCGTGAAACCGCCGCCGGTCCACTGCAGATATTCCAAGGCGAGACAGTTGACCACGACGAAGAGAATCCACAGGAAGAAGACGGCAAGGATGTTGATGGACATCTGGTCTGTGTTGAAGTCCACGGCAGTCCTCACGTAGACCTCTCCCGTCGTCGTTGTCTGGCCAGGTAGAGATCCTGCTATACCACAGACGCGATAAGCCGGGTCCAAGTACTCGGGGCCGGCCGGGACGTAACCGCTCGTCGAACAATCGAAGGTGAGTCCGTTCATCTCGTTGAGGTAGAGACCCTTGAATGCGTAGGCGAGTGGATTGATCCAGTGGACCCAGATCAGCCAGGGTTTCATCTGTGGAGGTCAGATGGAGGGGAAAGGGGTGGTGTACCTTGTAGTAGGGAATAAAGTAACCGCAGTAAGTGACGAGAACGATGAGGAAGAGTCCGACGATCTGCAGATGTCAGACTTTAAGATCGAATGAAATGGATTTTATTTGATAAAAGAGATATAATCACCTGTTGGGATAGGTAGAGGGAGGGACTGAGGTTGCCGAGACATCTGAAGAAGGCGGCGAGGCACATCGAAGTGATGAAGAGAGTGAAGAGGTACACGAAGAACTTGCCAGCTGCTGCTTGTAGACCGTACATCCAATAAGAGATGACCGAGAAGAGCAACACTTGCAAGAACAAGATGGGTATGTCTAAGATGACCTGATTCGAGTCAGTTTAGAATGTAATCAAATACTTGGATGATTTCACCTGAGCAATGTGATAGGCTGCGGGGTGATACATAGCATATCCCTTCTGCTTCTGAACGACAGATCTTCCCCAAAAAGTGGCGGGAACTTCAGATTGGGACATGAAAGCGTTCTGTAGAATGGCACTGAACAAGGCACCACCTGTCCTCTGTCAACAACATCTCTATCGATCTCCCTTCACCTCTCGTGAAGGCACCAGCGCTATTCGTCGGCATATTGAGGAAGACGGATCCGTAGATCAACGCCTGGATGACTACTGACACGTATCTAGATACGAGTGCCTGCTTGTTACCCCAAACCAACTCGGCCTGACGTTTGACGAGACCGGCGGCCTGGGAGGTGAGCGACACGCTGTAGACGGACTTTTTTCTCGCTCTCTTTCCCTTCATTTCTTTGACTTCTTGAATGAAGTCGAGGGCAGGCTGATCTCGTTCGATGTGATCGACGGCCTCTTTCAAAGCCTGCAGTCGCGGTGAGAAACGTCATCATCATCGTCACGAGCTCATGATCGTCTCACCCGATCGGCCTTCTTCTTGGCCTCAGATTCGATCCATCTGGCCTCGAGGGCGACGGGATCTAACGGAACGATGTTCTCAAATCCCTTCCTGATCTTCCTCTCTTGCGGGTTTGTCACACCAGTGAGAAAGTCTGGCGTCGTCTTACGTGGCTCGCATTCGAAACCTGGACGAGGCGTCAATTTTTTTGCACGGTCACGATGGAACATCACCCAAATCGATAAAGTATTGTTTGGCCTCAGAAATGGGGCCGAAATAAATACATCTTCCCTTCTCTAGAACGAGAACGCGATCGAACAGCTGATAGATGGACTCGGAAGCCTGGTAGAACGTAGCGATGGTCGTCTTGTATAAGACATCACTCATGATACCTGTCCGAGTCAGTCGAATGATCCACCACCCTCCACCCACGTAATGACTTTGCGTAATCGAAGGCAGAAGCTGAATCCAAACCTCTCGTCGAGCAGTCCCAACAGTTGATGGGCGAGCTGGAGACCATGGCCTCCGTGATCGTCATTCTCTTCCTCTCTCCTCCGGATAAACCTCGAATCCACTCGTTACCCACCATCTGTCCACCGTTAGTGCGAGAACCCCCTCACCACCGGACTCACCGTGTCGTACTGCTTCGTCAGTCCGAACATCTTCGTGAGGAGATCGGACGCTGTCTTTCTGAACGTCTTCTTCTTGTCTACGGGCCCCAATTTGCCGGGGGTTTTCATTCTAAGGGCAAAGTCCAGCGTCTGCCTGACGGTCAATGTGGCAAAGTGTGAATCTTCTTCCGGGGCGTAAACGGCCTCGCCGAGATATCGTCCGAAATCTGCCGCGGGGATGCCTGGAAGATTCAGCACAGCTCCACGACTCGATGGAGCATTCACCTCCGTAGGACACGTCTCCCTTCACTTTGACGTAAGGCTTTCTCTGGTTGGCCACGATGCGTAAGAAGCTGGAGCAACCAGCGCCGGGTCTGCCCAAAACGAGTAGCATCTCACCTGAAAGAGGTCAGTCAAGTGTGGTTTGAAGTAGAGACACTCACCTTCGTTACAGAAGGCGGACACGTCTCTGAGGATGTCGAACTCGGTCGATTGGTCCTTCTTGAACCTGAAGAAAGACGTGAGAAGAGGTGAAGGAAAGTGTCTTTACCATGAGGGGATCCACAGGAACTTGGCGAGCTGAACGACGGGGGACAGGTTGTCAGGGATGATGGTACCTGATGGAGTTTGAGTCGAGATCGAGAGATTTCGGGCTGAATTTCACCTGCAGCTCCTCTTCCAATGACGGTCAAATTCTTGATGATGACTCCCATCTGTGATGCCATGAGTTTATGAGACGAGATCGTCGAGATGATTCACCCTCTTCACGTGGCCTCCTTCTGCTAGTCGGTTCCTCACCGAGTCCTCGAACCACTTTTTGAACTGGAAGAAGTCAACCTCTAAGCTCGGCACGATGCATGAGGGTGAGGACTCACATCGAAGTCACCGTCCGGGAGTTTTGCCTTCTCTAGATCGACTTCGTGGACGGTGGATAGGTCTCTCAGATCGATGGCTTCATCATTCCTCAGGCCGGACGTCTTCAAGGCTGACCTCCCAGAGGTCCTCAGGGAGTTGACGTTCTCGTCCATGTCGGCAGCAGCGTCTTCGAAGGTTCTAAGACTCTCCTTCACATCGACTTGTTCGATGGAACCACCATCTGGGTTAGTGGGTAGAGTCTGTGTCACGCTCGTGAGAGCATTCGAGTCGAGTGCTTCTGCGTTCATGGTCGTATCTGTTTATATGGTGAAGAGATGCAAGTGAAGAGCTCTTCCGACCGAGGTCTCCGACTTTGAGTTTCACGGACTCGGACTCCCGATTTTGTTATTCTTCCGTCGGAGTTCATATTCCGAGAACGGTACGGAAGAAGCCCCAGTTGAGGAGGGTAGAGCCTATTACTGCATGAGTATTTAGACTAGCCAGTCTTGTGTGTCGATAGAATGAAGATCTATCACACTGTGGCCGCGAGCAGTGCGGGTGAAGATTTGAAGATGGTCATGGTCATAATCGGTCGATCCAGGAGAGTGATCGACTCGCTGATCCGGGAATGGATATATTTTCCGGCGTCGATTTATACTTGAGGGTGACCAACTCTATGCATACTGAGACTGTCAGAGATGAAGATAGATAGAGGAACGAAGGATGAATCTTTGTATCGTGATACTCTATCAGGTGGATGAATTACCGTCTTATGGTGTGACTGTGCATCTCGCGGGCGATGCGTGATTGCGAATGCGTATCACTCGTATGGAGTTATGCATCGTCTGTACTTATTCATTATGTGCTCCTTCTCTAATATGAACGACATCGTTCGTCCAATCATCATCAGAGAAAATCACTCTGAAAAATCAACCACCGAGCAAATTTGTAGATCAACTCTCCCGCGCAATCCGAAACTGCAACGAAGCTCAGTCATCACATTGAGATGGACAACAACTCCCCTCTCCAATCGTTGAAAGCTCAATTACACGACAAATCTAACGAGTTCTCTCGACATCACGATGAGATCCTGACATTCATCAATTTCGTCGAAGAACAGCTCGTCATCACTCGTAGAGATTTGGCGAACGAGAAGGCTCTCATACAGAAACAGAGAGAAGAGAACGAACAGAAATACCGGGAGATATGCGACCGAGAGCAGAGGACGGCGGCTGACGCACACAATATGTGGCTGAAGTGGCAGGATTTACACACACGAGTCAAGGTATTCAAGATGATGAGACGATATCATCGCATTCTGAATCATCGATCGAAACATGATTGCGAAGTGACGATTCACTCGCGCCAGAAATTCGACGCGGAGAGTGCGGAATTAAAAGCTAAGTTGGCCAAAGATGCTGATTTCAATCGTCAATACTATCAACGAGTGAAGGAATTAGATCGCAAAGTGCGATTGCGAAACGAGATGCTGGAGAACAAGGTGAGATCCATCATCGTCCCATCATGCATCAGACAAAGACACGTACATGCGACCGCTTTCACTTCCACGATCAAGTCCATTTCTCCACAATAAAATCACTCATCCACTCACTGCCGCCAGGAGACAGAGATCAAAGACTGGGAGAACAGTCACATCCTATCCTTCAACACCTCCCGCTTCTCTCACGACATCTCCCACACCCCCGATGTCACACGTCAGATCGTGGAGCAGAAGCTCCAATTCGAGCGTGAGATCGAAGCGCACAAGTCTTCAGCCGGTCGGCTACTGGAGGCACAGAAGAAACAACTGCAGAGACATTACGAGGCGCAATTGGAATCGTTGAGAGAGGAACTCGAGCAAGCAAGATCGACGCATTGGAGGGAAGATGGGAACGATGGAAGATATTTGCAAGAGAATCGGTGAGTTGAGATGACATCGTGATCGCGATGATGTGCTGACTCGGTGTCTAATGCGTGCGTAGGATACGTGACGAGCTCATCAATTTGGAGAAGAAATATTCTGCCAGATTGGAAGCGCAGAGAAATTCTTACGAAAAGGAGATCGATAGCCTGAGGGGTCGGATCAAACATTTGGAACAACAGATCGACGTACAACGCAGCACGTTGACCAGGCAGTTCGAGCATCAGGTGAAGTTGAAATTTCATTGGAATTTCGCTGAGATATACAGCTGGAGACGGAGAGAAGTGCGATGAATCGCAGGAGGGAAGAGGAGAAGAGCAGCGCAGATTTGAGATACGACGCGATGCGTGAGAAACTGTTAGAATCACACAGAGGTGAGGCGTCGATACAAGAGATGTCTCGTTGTAGAAGGATAAAATAACAACTCGAATTGATCGAAACAGTGAACATGGAGGAATTGAAGAGGACATTAGAGAACAAGTACGAACAACAGATATCCATTTACAAGTCCAACCTAGAGACACAAAAGAGTCTGTTGGAAGCACAGAAGACACTTAGCGCGAAACAAGCGAGTCCATGACATCACATCACCATGCTCATCTTTTCATCAGGCAGAAAAGTTTGCCGAAGACAGTCGAATTCTGATGGAAACGAGCTCACGAGAGAGCGAATCTGACATGGTGAAGAAGATGAGTTCGAAATTAGATTCCATGAAGAAACAAATGGAGAGAGAGATACAAGAGGCCAAGGGCCGCCTGGAAGAAGAGAAGAAGAGGATGGAGCAAAACGTACGTACGGTTACGTACGTATCGTACTCATGAGGGTAGGAGATGATAGAGAGGAAGAAATTGGAGGTAGAGAAGGGCAGGATGGAAGAACAGGAGAAATTGAGTCGTAAGATGATCGAGATGTCTCAAATGCAATTGGAACAAGAGCGACAGGCATTCGATATAGAGATGATGAAGAGAAGTACGGAGGTGAGTTTATTTGCGATTTCGATTCATCATCAATGGAAATGTTCTCACGATTTGAATCTTTTATCGTTCGAAAATCTTATCTTTTTTCTTCAATTTGAAAATCTTTTCTTCATCTTTTATCTTCGATTTGAATCTTTTATTCAATTTGAACTTTTCATCTTTCAAAGCAAAAGAATGAATCGAAGCAGATCGATAAGAAGATGGTCGAATTAGAGATGAAAGAGAGTCGATTGAAAGGAAAAGAATTTGCCATGGACGACACGATGAACCAACTGTTCGATAAGAGGCCGGCGGACCAATCGATTGAGACGAAGGACTTTTCCATCAGCCGAGAGAGGTCTTACCCCTTCGCCGACGAAAAATTCTTTGAATCTTCCATCGACGCCCGCTTCAACGTGAGAATTCTCAGAAATTTCTCCACATCACGACGTCTCACCACGACACACGACACGGTACGTTGGTTCACTGAATGGATCAGGGTATGATCAGCAACGGCTCCATACTGAGTGACATGAACGATGATGCAAAGAGAGAAGAGAAGGAAGAGCTAGATTTGTCTAATCTGATCCATTCTACAACCAGCCAATCGGTCGACCGGCGGGTTGTAGATCGAGAGTACGCCTCGACGAGTCATATTTCCCCCATCTCCAGCACGAAGGGTGTCGATCACTTTGTGGAGACGAACGGATTAGAACAATCTTCCTTTAAGAATGGAAATTCTTTTCAGTCTTCTTTCGAGGTGGGAGAGACATTCATTTTCTTTCAAAAAAAAAGAGTTGGAAAAATTCGAAATGTGAAAAAAAATGACGAAAAAAAGAGCGGGAAAATGAGGAGGGCGAGTCCTAGGAATAAGAGCGTGGATTCCAACCGAGTCCGATCTCGGATTCCGAACGTCCGAATGTCGTCCGACTCTGATTCCGACTTCACGGACGATTTTTCCGAGACTCGGAACGAGGTCCGAAGGATGATTCCTTCCTCTCAATTTTCGGATTTGGACGACGAGGTAGGGAGATTTTATTTCGATTTTATTTTGTTTCTCTCAAATATGTTAACGTGGAGACATAGGTGGAGGGAATCATACAGGGGAGGATCAACCGTATGTCTCTCGAACAAATCGCAGAACAAGATTCTCAAGTTTTGAGCGGGAAAATATTCGACACCGAAGCCGAGGTGATTTTATTGTATTTTATTGTTTCTCACATCGCCATTCGATATCAAATTCGTTTTGATTCACCTCCTCTGGCATCGTTCTGAACTTCACAGACTGATGGTGACATGAGTCTATCTGACTTGCACTCATTGCAGCCTCATGGGTGAGCTTCTCTTCTTAAGAAGACTCCCTCTCACTCGCGACAGGCTGGAGACTCCCAAAGAAGACCTTTCAACTCTGCACGCGAGACCATCGAGAGGTGATGTGACATCCAATCATCTCATTCGCACCATCTCATTTGCACTTTCTGACGAGACGAAACAGAAGACTTCATTTTGAGCGACGACAGCGACGGAGAGTCTTAACGATCGCAGCGAAGCGTTCGCTCGTGTTCGTCGTGACCTCCATGGAATCCCCCTGGTGCCCTCTTTCCCTACAATAAGAAAGTCAGTTCGAAATCTCGCGTGTAACTCGGTGGTTCACTATAAAAAAGGAAAGCTGAAAGTTCTTTGAAATATGAAATCTCGTGGAAATATGAAAGACCTGTCAACGAATAACCCCCTCCTTGTGAGATTTCGAGCGATTCTGATAGAGATAGAGAGTACGTACTCTCTTCATCGCAGCGGGAATCCATATAGTAGAGCAACGACATGCAGACAACACGCTGCGATGGCCCCGAAGACGATACGAATTGAGAGGGAGAGAGACACGACGTCTTAGAAACGATGAAGAGACAAGAAAGTCAACAAGTATAGAACATGAGGTTCACGAGGCCTTCACTTTAGAAGATGAGAGACACCGCCGCTCCCTTCCCCACGCATGAGGTGGACAAAGAAGTCGAAACTGGATAGCCCCTGAATGCCGCGTCTGGTGTCTCCAAGACACGAACAGCACAGGCCACACAGAGAGGGATTCACATCACCGACTCATAAAGAACCAACCACGTCATCTTCTCATGTCTTCGTGTGCCTTCTATTTATTCGACTCGGGCTCTTCACTTCTCAACGACGAGAGAGTCCTCGATGTTGGTGTGTCTGACATAGTATGGCATGTCTGTGTAGATGTCTGTGTAGAGCTCCTTCGCTTCTGGTAGAGGTGCATCGGCGGCCTTCTTCACGGCCTCGTCCACCGTCCTCTTAATCTCCTTCTCGTGTTCCTGTCGCCCCGTCACCATCATCATCACCATCATCCTCTATACCTTGAGCTCTTCTTCCGTGGCCAACTGGTTCTCCAAGAGGTAGAGCTTGACCTTGTCGATGGGGTCTCTCTCTGCACGGATGGCGGCAACCTCATCACGAGTTCTGTAGGCAAGACCGGGGTCAGACATGGAGTGACCCATGTAACGATAAGTCTCTGCCTCCACCAAGATGGGGCCCTTGGTGAGAGCCCACTCCTTTGCAAAGGCAAAACCAGACTGTAAGAGGATGAATACGAAATAAAATACAATAAAAGATAATCAAACGAAATAAGAACACGGTGAGGAGAAATAAAATAGAATAAAATAGATACCTTGACAGAGAGAACGTTCATGGCGTCGATCTTGAGGCCGGGGACGGCATCACCACGAGTGAAGTACTCCGTGTTGGCAGCGGCTCTCTCTGCAGAGGTTCCCATGCCATACTTGTTGTTCTCACACACAAAGATGACGGGAAGCTTCCACAGGGCGGCCATGTTGAAGGCCTCAAAGTTTTGACCCTGGTTGGCAGCACCATCACCGTACATGGCAATACAGACGTTTGGCTTTCCGTTGTATTTCAGACCGAAGGCAGCTCCGGCACCGATGGGCACCTGTTGGGGTTGCATGAGAAAGGTTGATGATGGAGATGATGGAAGATGGTACCTGAGCGCCGACGATTCCGTTACCTCCGTGGAAGTTGGTGTCACGCTTGTACATGTGCATGGATCCTCCCTTGCCAGAGGCACAACCTATAGAGGATGAGATCATGAGATGGAGAGAAAGTGAAGAGACGTGATGAGGAGAACATGAAGAAGGTGGACGACGAGATGATCACCTGTCGCCTTTCCGGTCAACTCGGAGATGACCTCGAAGGGGGTTCCACCACGGCCCATAAAGTTGGCGTGGCATCGGTAAGCAGTGATGACGTGGTCGTCCTTGTTCAAGACGGACTCGTATCCAGCGACGATGGCTTCCTACATGAGGTCAATGTGTGAAGATGAAGAGGCTCGATTATGAATCAAGGGGAACGATGAGAATGATAGAGGTCGGTGAACGTGAAGATGAGGAGGATGGGGGATGATATGACCTGTCCGTTGTACAGGTGAAGGAAACCACGGATCTGCTTGGCCTTGTACAAGTTGTCGGCAGCGACCTGAAAGGGTGAGACAGACACGTTACACCTATACATTACCTCCACTCTTCTCCACAGTGTCATCTGCTTGAAGAAGTTCAGCAACTCCTCTTTGGTGGTGGTGGCGACGGCTGGAGGTGGCTCCAATTTGTGTCCTCTGAAGGGGTTCTAACCGTTCGTGAGTCCCATTTTCGCACAATCATATGGATATGATAACTTTCTCTCATTCTCACCACGCCAAATTCGACTGTGATAGTACCATCCTTGCCAATGGTGAACTTGTCCTTCTTCTTAGCCTTCTCAGCAACTTTCTGAGGCTCAGCAGCCGTTGCAAATGAACGACGAGGCTGGATAGTCTATGACAAGTAAGGGGGACTACTGCGCGAGTCAAGTATTACCTGGATGGTTCGGAGAGAGCGAAGGCCCATCATCTTGGCAAATGCTGAATGGGCGTGATGGTGTCGGGAAACTCATTGTAGTTGGCAGGAAGAGCGACAAATTTTCGGTTTCTTTTTTCACTTTTTTCTTGCCTACCAAGACAAACAGAGGAGAGAGGTGGTGAACGACAGCACCGAACAATAGCTTCATGCATGGGTGGATATACTTATGATACGCCTGCGCTAGCGACGACGATGTCGGTGATGACTCTTTCGAGTGACGTACATTAAGGAGAGAATTGGAAGCTGTCCTGCGGTTGTGATCACGACTAGATATCTTTGAATCAGGCCTGACGTTGCGACCTCAGTTTTTTTCGTTTGTTTGAGAAACCGGAACAACATTTTCGAGAAGAACAGCCACAACAGAGACAGACACCATGTCTACAGAATGGCAACAGAAGGTGCAGGCCATGCGTTCGGGCTCGAACCTACAGAACATGTTGGACAAAGACAGCAAGAACAATGAGATGCAGTCGAGAGAAGCAGAGCGGAAAGAGGAGGAACGCATCCTGAAGACTCGAAATAGAAAGGTGATCATCCTGACGTGCTACGATGACTCAAACGATCAGGCAACATTTATCAAAGAACCTTCCTTCATCAACAGTCTAGGGGACAACAAGGTGACGATAATCCTATAATAAGTAATTCATCGGTAATGATTGTTCGATAGACCACAGCGACCCGCTCGGCCACATTCACATCTTCTGCCAGCCCAAGTGAGTAGGTCTATTCTTTCCCTCCCTGACCTTCCGCAGTGAAATCCAACGATAAGCCCACCAGCACAGACGTGAAGCAAACCACAAAGACTCAGAATGTCGTCTCATCTTTTACAACTCCCACGAGATCTGTAACACCATCCACGATCACCTCACAACCATCTCCATCATCGCAACCTCCCACTGCTGTAGAGACAAAGACGACGCCCACTGTCGTCTCTCCCTCTCCACCTTCTAAACCAGAAACAAAGACCTCGTTTCACAAACCCACAACGACCGTCACACCTGTGAAGAATCACGTCGAGTCCACTCCACCTCAGGTCAACACAAACACTGTCTTCAACTCCACTCAGACGTCAAATCACGATGTAAAGACATCATCATCATCAACATCTCAGAGGAGTGATGACACTGCAAAAGAGAACGCTCAAGCTCTTCAGAGAGAGGTAAGAAGAATTCATTTCTCAACCCTCATCATGTGCTGATGTGAACAGACACAGCAACGTCAGCAGTTAGAGAAGTCGATCAACGAGAAAGACAGAGAGATTGCCGAACTGAAGAGACAATTGGCCGAACAAAAGAAGGAGAAGAAAGTCAGCATCGAAGTTCCAGCACCATCATCGTCATCATCTGTCAAACCACCATCTGCAGATGGAGGCCAGAAGACAGTCGAGCAGCAGAAACGTATCACTAAGCGTCTCACAAAGAGGTTGACGGCTTCGCTGGGAGATGTGGTTGACACTCTATCGACTCAGGTGACAATTTATTTCGTTTTATTTCGAATTCATTGAGATAAAGGTGGACGATCTAGAACAACAGTGCACGAAGACAGAGGAGAGACTTTTAGATGTCGCCATTTCGAAAATCCAAGCGGATAGTGTCATCCAGCAGGTGCAGTCATCTTCACCATCATCGAGATGGGAAGACATGTGACCTCATGCAGGTAGACAATTTGATAAAGAAGATCATCGACAGCTATAACGATCTCAGCTCCGAGGACATCAAGGTGATGATGTTTGCATCTGCACACGATGATGGACGTCTCTGACTTTTGGACAGCGGATGCTCTTTCAGATGACCATGATGTTGAACGAGAACGGAGGAAATAAGAATCGATTTTCTCTCTTTGTTCCCGCCAATACAAATGTGGCCATCAGTGGCGCCTTCGCCCCTCCTCCACCTCCAGCAGGTGATCATCATCACCATCGAGATGATCTTCGATTCCATCACACATCATCATATCGTCAACACATCATCATCACGATCTTCGAGCCACATCACATCATCGTCATGCCGACATCATCACCTTCACCCTCCTCGAGTTGAATCATCCAGCACCCATGTCCAGAAAACCCTCCACTGCCACACTACCCGTGAGTCCCACCTCCCCATCCATCATCGTCCATCATCATCCATCTGATGTCCTCTGATGTCCATTCAGACACAAAACCGAGCTCCTTCTCATTCCGTATCTGCCGGCAGCTTCTCCAGCGGCTCTCTACTGGACCAGATCCGTAATGGAACGACTCTACGAAACGTCGATGTGAACAAGTTGAGACAAGAGCAGGAGGAGCTGAAGAAGAGGACGAGCGTCAGCATCGGTTCCATATTGAAGAATGCCATGGCGAGCAGACTCGCAGACATGTCTTTGGAGGACGAAGATGATGACGAAGAATGGTAAAATTGTATTTGTACCCCGAAGTTGTCTTTCGACTTGCACGAGAGTAAGCTGACACGACGCATCGATGTCCCAATCATCCAAACAAACAAATATGGAACCGCACGATCCACGCCTCCTTGCTTCCACGATGGAGAAGCCCCTCACAGCCCCGACTTATGTCTAAATCAATCAGCCGTTGCAGACCATGCAGCGGAGCTCGGGTTTGAAGTCCAAATTTCTGAGAAAACTGGATGGCCCCGACCGAGGCCTGACAGACCCATCCAACACGAGGATACGCATCACGCCCCACGAGACGATAATCATTGAACACGAAACGTACCATCACGAACCATAACGAACACTAAGAGAAAATGAACAAACTGATACTGATTGGACTGACTTGCATATGCCTCGCTGCAACGGGTGAGGGATCATATCGTGTAAACCTCATGTGATTGAGACGGTATGTAGAGGGAACGCCGCTAACACAAGATGACATCAACAACTGTGGCAGCCATGGAACGTGGCATAGAGAGTCCGCATCATGCAAATGCTTCAAAGACTACTACGGAGTCTACTGCACACAATACTGCAACAAAGATACGACCTGCAACGGCAATGGAATGTGCACACTTTACGGCACGTGCTACTGTGACGACACATGGTCTGGAGATCGCTGCGAGAACGGCTGCGATTGCAATGGAAGAGGCAAATGTTACAACGAAAGTGAGGCTTTCGATTAGATATCAACATTTGATTGACCGAACGAAGATGGAAGATCAGCCTGTGGATGCTTCTGGGCTTATTCTGGAGAGAAATGCGAGAACATTAGGTGCGAACAGATTGGAGAGGATGTCACCTGCAACACATTGAGCGGCTGTGGCTGGGACAAGCAGACTAAGATCTGCATGACCGTAAACGGAACGAGCACTATCTCCCTGGCCATCGCAAGAGCGGAGAAGGAGGAAGAAGGTGATACGATCTCATTTGGACATCAGATTGATGGGGATACAGCGGGTAGACAGTGGAAGAACGTCATCATATCTGGTTCACTTCTAGGAGCTTTAGTCGTCTTTGCATTAGCGGCTGCACTCGTCAATTCCATCATGGAGAAGAGAAGCAGCAGAGGCGAATACGAAGGCGTCCCCATGCAAGAACTCAAGATTGTCATCGACGACCGCGATGACTACGACGTTGGCTCGAGAAGAGAACAATAAATTATGTGTATCTACTTCTCTTCTTCTATGTCCTTCGTCATAATGAAGGATTGTCATCACTCTTCTTCAGAGAGAATGTAAAGAGATTGATGTGATGCATGTGTTGATCTCGTGAGGTGTGAGGAGAAAGGGAGGCAATTGAGATTTTCATTTCTCCTGCTCTTCATACGCGGATCTCGTGACAACGTACTGATGCAGTACCTTTCGTACGGGGATCACAGTGACGAGACGATTGTTCTTTGCCTCCTCAAAAGTGTAGAGTGGATCGTCTGATAAGCCTAGATTCAACGTTGATCATAAGTACTCTACCAAACCCCCTCTCTCACGAACCAATCAAAAAGAAGAGAGAGAAGTAAAAGAATCCATAGGTGATTCAACTTGTGTGTCCAAAGAAGAGGGTATTACGTGATGACGCGATCGTCATATCATCGACGCCGGAATATCCGCGCGGGCTTTACGCGGGCACCCGATACCCGGCCGCCGACGATGCATCTTCGTATAGCTGAGAGCATATCCATTCAGTCACACATCTAGACAACACAACAGAATGCCTTCTTTCGAGAACAAGAGAATCGTATTTATCAGCGGAGGTGGACGAGGTCTTGCCTTACAAGCCGTCAAGATCCTCTTGACAGGAGAGAGGGATCAGGTCGTCATTGCTGGTGTGAGATCGGTAGAAGCATCAAAGAGAGTCATCCAAGAGTTGGTACCGTCCATTGCAGAGGGAAACCTCTTGGAGGTGATCGGAGCAACATCGATCGTGTCTGAACTGATCAAAAGGTCGTCGCATTCGACCTTACCGATAAGGCTAGCATCGAGAAAGCAGCTCAACATGTGGAGTGGATTTAAAACACGACGAATCATCTCGACTCATTTTGTTCAGATCCACCTACGGAAGGCTCGATGTTCTCATCAGCAGCGCAGCCATAGCAACCTCGGACGCCAGAACTATCTTCGCTACCAACGTCTTTGGAACTGCTGTGAGTCCCTCATTCATCATCACCATAACGATCGGACTCACCACCACACAGATAGCAGACGAGGCCTTCATTCCTCTGCTCGAAAAGTCTAGAGACGCTCACTTGGTAGAGGTCACTAGTGGTCTCGCATCCCTGTGTCTGGGGGCTGTTCCACCTCAAACGAAGGAGAAATTCGATCGAGACGACATCAGTCAGGATGAGTTCGAACGACTGGTGCAGGAATACTACACCGCAGCGGAAAAGAGTGAGTGAGTGAAAGTAGCAACACCTGACCATTACGACAGATGACTACACTACCCTGTATGGTGACGCTCATGCCAAATTTTACGGGGATTACGGAATGTCAAAGATGTTCTTGAACGTGTACGCAAGAGCACTTGCTCAGAAGATCAAGCCAAAGGGTGAGATCTTGTGAAACTGCAGAGATGTCTGAGATGTCGGAAGGAATCTCTCTTTCTCTCGTCTGTCAGGCTACTGTGCCACTGATCTGACTTACCACCAAGGACCTAGGTCTGCAGAGGATGGTGAGATTTCTCTATGATTTCATAGACGAAGCTAACGTGTCTCAGGTGCTAGATCGATCCTGACATCCACCCGAGTGCCTATCAGCCAGACCGGAAAAGCTTGGACTTACGGTCACTCCCTTCCTTTCTCTGTTACCACTGCTGAATATGACGAGCTCGTGGCTAAATGCTGAGGAGAACGAATAAATGGTCCGTTCGTTCTTTCAGTGAGACAGATGACGAACGTCATGAACATGAACCGGAAATGATCCTCCAAACATCGCAGTCCGAGTGTCCTCTTACGGTCGTTCGGAGATGGTTCACCATCACATCACATCACATCACATCTCACCTTGTTATCACAACCTCTCTTCATTTTTCTTCGTTGTCTATATTTGTTTTGAGCCTGCTATGTTCATCGTGTTCGCCGTCACATCACATCATGTAGACATCAACTCCTCTCCACTCTCCCCATCTTCTTTATTACGTCTAATTGACTTTGAGTCCTCCTCTGTACTCATCCTTCAACATGATGAACTTCCCTCCAGGTTCGTCCACCGTCTGACTCAGCTTCTTCAACATCTTAGCGAACCTCCCCTGCACGTGTCACCTCTCAACCTTCATCTCCTCACCCTTGTCTCCTGGTCCACCAGCCTCTTCTTGAATTTATTCAACAGCTGCTGCGTCCGGATTTTACCCGCCCCAAGCAGGGCTCTGCGTATCTACAACGAGTCAGACGTCCGTCTACAACGTTGTAGATGCTGACTTCCTCTTCGGTGATGTCACCGGTGGGGGCGGCACTGGGGGCGATACTTCTCTGAGTGACGTCCTCTTGTGGCTGCGACGTCTTTGCACGCTTGACTGGCCTTCTGAGGGCTCGGGCGGCGTTGAGGTCTTCGTCTTCTTCGTCTTCTGCGTCGGACTCTTCTTCTTCCTTTGGTTTGTCAGACATGATGATGATGTTGATGATGTTGATGATGAAGGACGTGATGATGTCGATGATGATATAGATGTCACGATGACGATGACCCCACCTCTTCCTCCGAACCAATATCTTCTTCCATTTCATCCTTGTGCTCTTTCTGCAACCTGACCACCTCTTTACCATAGTCGTTCAGCTCTGTCGGTTCTTCATCAGCCGCCGTCTTGTCTTCCTCTGGCTCCTCCTCGATCTGAATACCTTCATCGTCCGAAAACCCATTTGCCTGATATATCAGCCATCTACAACGCTGTAGACGCCCACCTGATCCTCTCCCAAATCGGGCGCCTCTTCCTTCTCTTCCCTGTCGAAGTGCTCGTCCTCGTCTGCGTTGTCGATCTACAACGAGTCAGATCTGATTTTTGTAACATGACTCACGTCCTCATTCTCTTCTGTTTTGATCTGGCTCTTCATCGCCTTCTTCTTCGATCGGTCCATGCGTCCCAGAATGGAAAACTCCTCCACATTGTCTTCGGGGTCTTCACGATCTTCTTCCTTCTTCACTTCGACTTTGATCATCTTGGACAGTCTCTGGTTCAACTTGTGCTCTCGGTTGTACAGCTGGAAGGAGTCAGACGTAGATGATGGAATGATGCATCGCGATGATCGCGATCGCGACGTGTTGACGACGCGTTGGGTGGAAGCGAATCGTCTCACCGCTGATTCGGCCTCTTCCGCACTTGTCTTGTTACTCTGCACATGGTGAGGTCTCTTGTCAAATGTGTACCATTCGTCCACTGGAAAGACTTGGAAGCCTTTATCCTGAAGAGAGAAGATGAGATGAGAGCAGGTGACGATGACTCACGTCCATCATGAAGAGGGCGTAATGAGATGTCTGACCCATCTCGGGGGTGCCGATGAAAGCAGTGGACTGTGAAGCGTCTTCTAAATGCCACCTTCTGTCGATCTGTTGTCGTGAGTCAGATGTACATGTGGACTATGATGGAGATGACTCACCGTATTGCCCTTCTCTTGTTGTAGTTTGGCTTCTGTTCTCTGTGAAAATGTCATGGGAGAATGATCTTTGGGAGATGCTCCATAATTTGAAGGTGAACATCTTACTCTCGGATGCTTCAGGATTGGTGTTATCTTCCATCTGATCTACCACCAAAAAATGGCCCAATTGTTACACAAATGTTTGCTTCTTTTGATGGAAAATTCGTCAATCACGTGACCTTTCGCCCTCTCCTGCAATTTGACGAGAGTTACGCGGATTTTAGAGGAATCGAGCCCACATACTTTACAGTTTAAGGTCATCACAGGCTCCTTCACGGTCATGCGCAGTGATGGAGGGCTACGACGTGATCGGTCATACGAAAAGTCAAAGCCTAAAAGCCCAACACTTTCGAAAGATAGTTGCGCAGACCCCCGATGAGAGTTTCTTCATCATCTGTTCCATCACAGAAGATGACCTCTTCGTATGAATTTATTCGACAACGGCACCATCATCACTCAGCACCGACTTCCCTTTGATCTTCTTCGTCGTGTGCTGTCTCTTGTGAGGTGGCAGCTCCGTCCACTTGCCCTCTCGGTAGATCGCCTCGTAGATCTACGCCCAGATCAGCCGTCTACAACCAGCCACTCTCACCTCGTGACCCCTCCTCCACATCTCCGTTCGCGTGAGGTCCTCCATGTGTGGATCGTTCGGTTGCTAAGCGACTCAGTTTCATTCGAATGAAACCCCTCTCACCCTGAAGTGCATCACCCCGTAATCCACGGAATCCCGTATGAACCTGGGAACTCGTTCATTTCCCGGGAATCTCCCATTTCCCAGGAAATCTCACCTGTCGACCAACGTGCGATCTAGCCCGGTCGCAGCCGCAGAGCAGATGATGCTCTTCCAAAGATAATCCAACCACAGAGTCCAACTCATCTCCCTCGGTCCTTCGTCCCCAAACAGCTGGATGTGAAAGAGGGCCCTGTCTCTGAACTCGTTGGCGCCTCCTCTGACGGGCACCGCCTCGAATTGGGCCCAGCCGTCTGCGATGGTGAAGAGTGTGTCGTGAGCACGCTGGAGGGCCTCTATGCGAGAGGGGGCGTCGAGGGCGTGGTAAGCCAAGTTGTAGACGGACTGTCCGTACTGATCGACGTTCTTCAACCAGCTGGGAGAGTGAGTCGTATGAAAATGGCGGGTTGTAGATGGTGAACGGGAGAGGAATGAGAGTGAAAAAGAGTGAAATGAAATGAACGCACGCGTTGCAGTGGTCTCCTTGGTCTTCGTACGTCTCAGTCTGTACGCCCCAGTCACCGTTGACTTCTTGTAAAAACTCTCTCGCGTCCTTCTTGAACTGTTTCGCCAGACTGGTCGATCGTGTCAGCTCGATGTCCCGCTGGTTGAACCCCGCGGCCAAGAGCCTTCCCTCCTCCGCTGTTCAATTTGAATTTCGAATTTCGAAAAGGGCGGGAAATCACATTTCGTGGATCTCTTGGCCGGGCTGTTGTCCAGTACCTCGACTTTGCGTTTTCTCTCTCTGCCGAAATCTAGAGTGGGGTTCGTTCCTGTCAGACGAGCGATGAGCTCCAATTTAGAACCTCCGATCTTCATGCCCCTGACTCTGCACTTTTCTTTCAGCATGGCCACGGGAAGTTTGGCTAATTCCTTCTCATCTAAGATTTCGTCTTTGTCATCGGACTGGAGGGAGTCAGATGATGGAGGGAGTCAGAAGATGCAAGGAGTCAGAAGATGGAGGTGAAGGTGGGAGGTGTAGATCACCTCGTCTTGCGATTGCATGAGCTCGAGATGTTGTCCTTGATGGAGTTGAGATCCATCTGTGTAGACGTGTCCAGATACCTGCGAGAGTTGAGATGGATTCGTGGTAGATGTTTTCATCGTCACCTCTTGTGAGTATCCGGGGTAATGATGTTGCATTTCATCTGTCTCAAACATCAGACGACACGTTAAGAGGGAAACTCGAACCTGGATGTCCCGAGTGGCTGTCTACGCCGTGATGTTGTTGGTGTTGGTCCTCTAATTGAGTGGCTTCGACCTAAACATTCGTTGGGAGACGGTTTCGAATGAAAGAACGAACCAATTGATGGGCCGCCTCTAGATGATGTTCATGCGAGCTGTCTTCTTGGTAGTGATGACTGACATTCTGCAGATCTTGCATCTGTTGTGGCTCCTCTAAATTAGATTCGTGCTGAGGATGTCCTTGTGAGTTCTCCGAGTAGACTTCTTGATTGGTATGTGTCTGCGCTTGAGTGTCTTCGTGATTTCCTCCATCGGTTCCCGTCTGTCCATCTCCCGCGTATTGTTCTCTCACCTCTCCCTCTGGATGATTAGAAGTTTCACCGTTCTAATCTCAATGTTCAGCTACGAACTCGCGAGATCTCATACCATCTTAAGGGAGAAGTCTGCTAGGGCCTGCAAACCCAGTTTGCCCTCTGTGTTCTGTGAAGACGCCGTTGTTTCTACGGTTGACCGAAAACAACTGGGCAAGTTTAGGAGACGATAAACAACTCGTCTTCTCTTCCTTTCTATTCTCTCTGCACCAACCGTATTCCTGACGATCGCGAATGCGAATGCGATTTACATTTTATTTCGGTTTATTGTTTGCCGAGAGATCATCACAGCTTCTTGTTGTTTCGCATTTTGAGACGGATGTAGTTCTCTTCTTGCGTTCTCCTCAGTTTAAGAAGCATGCTCTCCCACAGTCTTACGTCTCTATCTTCCGTCAAAATGGACGCCTCTATGAGTGATTCCAATGTTCGAGCTTCTGCCTCCATTCCACTCTTCGTCATCTGCAATCCTTCAACTTTCACCTCCACGTCTTCTCTTCACCTTAAACATCCATTTCTTCGCCGAATCACTCCTCTCCATCTTACACAAGAATCGAATCACATGATTCATCGCGGTGACTTGAAGAGGCCCGTGATTCTTCTCACAGAAGTCGATCCAACTCAATGCATCTTCTTCTCGATTGTCCACGATCAGCTGAGACAGCATGCGACTGACGCTCTCGACGGGTATGGACACCTGCAGGTCCTTTAGACGTCTCATCAGAGTGTCTGTCTCACTTCATGACGTCTGGCGTAGTTGCACCAGTTCTTCATCTCCTGTGTGTCGTCTCGTGTGGTGTAGTAGCTGATGATGGCAGGAACAGAGTGGATGCCATATGGATGATTCACATCTTTCATCTCGGTGATGATCCTGATGAAGATGTGAGACGATGAAGCATGAGACGATGAAGATGTGATACGATGGAGGTGGAGATGATGATGAGCACCTCTCGATCTCGTCGTATCTCTGTTCGGTCAGCCTTCGAACTAACATCCTGCCGAATAAGATCTCCAGCTCATGAGTGCTCGTGTTTCCTTCCCTCAATCGATTCTGTATCATGCATCAGCATCCATCGCTACATCGATCATCTCGATCATGATGATGATGATGTCTCACCAGTGCATACTCTAAACCGTTCTTCTTTGACATGAACTCGAACAATCTCTCTCGATCTTCGTGGCTCAACTTTTTCTTTCCTCCGGCCATGTACTGCAACGCTCCCTGCAACACCTGTTCCCATCAATTCTCCATGTTTCATCCATCTACAACCGGCCATCATCGCAAAGACTGTGACGTCCCAAATGAAATAGAATAAAATAGAATAAAATGAATATACCTGATCGTCTCCCTCCTTCTCGGCCAACTGACCGATCATCGATATGGTGACTGAATTTGGTGGAATCTCAAACTCTCTCATGTCTTCCATCACAGCTGCCACTGCATCTTGCCCGTGAGGTAGAGTCTTCTTGATGATTTCGTTGAACAAGTCCACGTCGATCCTGCGGCCGTACAGACTCATCTTTCTCAGTAACTGAATGGAGTGAGAAGAGGAGAGAATAGATGTGAATCGATGTGAATCGATGTGTATAGATGTAAACAAATGTGAATCGATGTGAAACAATGTTTGGATGAGGGGGAGATGTAATTAATTCACAATTTTGAGTTCTGGAATCATTCTGTTCTGAGCGTAGATCTCTGCGATGCTGCGATAGGTGAAGTCGTCCATCTGATCGGGTCTCAGTGAAGAGTACGATGGTGTTCCTCACTTTTTTCTCGTCTTCCATCATGGTATTGACCCAATGATCCATAGTATCTCTCTGATGGTGTGTCATCATCATCCATCACGATCCATCGTGATCATCAGATTCTCACCTGCTTCTTTCTCGATGCCCACTGTAACAGCGCCACGTAAGTTATATTATCCGGTCGAAATCCATATTCACTCGTCCACGCAACGAAATCCTTCAGGTTGGGCATATCTGGCCACGCGATGTACATGGATAGGACCAACTTGAACGTGTTTCGTGTCATGGGAAGTTCCTGATGGAGTTGGAATGTACATCAGATGAGATCACACCTCTTGATCGATGGTGACCAGTCGTTTTTTTACTTCTCTGACGTTTCTGAATTTGAGTAGCTCTTTCATCGACTGGTGAATATGGGACAACTTTGTGTCTTCATCTTCGGTGAGTCCGTCTGTGGGAGGTGAACGAGTGGATGATAGAGATGATGGTACCTGTGATTCTGGATCTCTTTTCTGCGGAGAGATTCTCGGAGAAAATGGCATTTGGAGGCGGCTGAGATCGTCGATCAATTGGATGATGTGATGTGATGTCAGAATCACCAATATTCGTTTAGGCATCCAGCAAATTCCTCGAGTGAATATCGATTCTGATGCATCTGTCTTGCGAACGACAAACTGGAGATTGCAATCAGATCTCGAGGCCGCTTCATCGATCGGACACACCTGCGAACGACACGACTGAAAGTTCGACCTCAACAGAGGATTCTTTGTGATCAGATTGACCTGCATCACCGTGTGGTTCTCAGAAAATAAATCATAATCCCCAATAAAAAAAAGAAGTTTGTGACGACATTAGCACATTGTAGTTGAATCCAGGTTAGACCCAACGAAGAATACGAGAGGAAGCCGCTGCACTTTTTGGTTTCAGTTCAAAACTTCACCTCAGGTCTCGATCAACAATGGTATCCACAAAGAAGCAGGTCAGTCCCCTCTTTCCTCTCAGAAGAATCTCTCCGCATCTTCCATGTCTTTGAGATGCTGACTTTCGAACTTTAGAAGAAGACCCAGGAGAGCATCAACTCTCGTCTTTCCCTCGTCATGAAGAGTGGAAAGTACGCTCTTGGCTACAAGACCACCAACAAGACCATCAGAGACGGAAAGTGTGAGTCCTTTTCATATGATCTTTTATAGAATGTACGTTGAATGTAGGTTCTCTCGAGTTGCTTCCGGCGGTAAGTCTTTTTGGGGTTTAACCTCTCCATTTCTAAAGTTCTTCTCACATGTTACAGGGCTCGAGATTATTCTTCGTCTATAAACATATATATCGCCCTGGAGGAGAAGAAGGGGCTGACATGTTTTATAGCCAAGTTGATCATCATCGCCAACAACTGCCCACCTCTGAGAAAGTCTGAGCTCGAGTACAACGCTATGCTTTCCAAGACCGCCGTCCACCACTACGCCGGAAGTGAGGCCCCATTCGATCACATCTTTCCGTATCCCATCCTCTATCCATATCCCTCTCTTATCTCAACTCGATCTCAATGTCCACAGGCAACATCGATCTCGGAACTGCTTGCGGAAAGTACTTCCGTGTCGGAGTCCTCTCCATCACCGACGCCGGAGACTCTGATATCATCAGATCCATCCCAGGCAATGAAGCCGAGGAGCCCCAGGCCCCCGCCCCCGCTGCCAAGAAGGACGACAAGAAGGCTGCCGCCCCCGCCAAGAAGGCCGCCGCTGCCCCCGGTGGTGGAAACAAGAGAAAGACTGCCCTCTAAGTTGCCTCTTTGCCTGAACGGAAACCATAAATTGAAAGTCCAAATGTCTCTCTCATCGTTTCGCGTCCTTGACCATCTTCTTTGATGATGGCTGTCTCGAATGGAAGGTCTGCGTGTGGATCATCTTGTGAAGAGGTTGTGCAGGTGATGTTCATGTTGTCCGTGTTTCGCTGGCTGGTGACCATCACGATGAAAAAAACGAGAAAACGTTCTTTGTGATTCTCTTCATTCAAAAGCATGATGTGATCGCTCTGCCTCCGGAATGACGCTCCAATTGGGTGACGGCGCAGCTTTCAGCCAATTGAAATCTTCCATCTGATCCCATTTGTTCTCTTGCTCCACAAACGCCGCCTTCTATACAGAGATGAACATGCATTCATCGTCTCCGTTTTCACCTCAAATTGTTCTTCTCTTCCTTCAAATTGAAGGTTGTAAGGAGCCACCCGGATGTTCTCACAGAACTCGATGATGGGGCTGCTTTTGACAAAGATGTAAAAATCGACCGATTTCGATGTGTGGATGCGAACTTGTCTGGCACCAAAGACGAAAGTGCAGCGATTGCAGTTTTCGATCAGAACTGGAAGATAGATATTAGCGAACATGATCGACATCATCGATGGGGGATAATGATGATGTCGCTCACTCGATCCTGATATGGCACCACAATAGAGTTGGCATCCTTCCAGATTGAAGATGTGAAGGGTATCGTAATGTTTTGAAGTCAGATTCAGCTTTTCATCTCGCAGATTGCAGATGCGGTTGTCCTCTCCTCGTGAGACAGATGTATCATCGTTCGGACGATCTCGTGTGAACTTCTGTTCCTCGATTTTCGGCTTCTCTTTCTGTGTCGTTGTCTCTACCTTCTTTCGATTCTTGAAGCTGAACTTCTCCTTTGGAATGAGCTTGTCTTTCGTTTTAGACGTTTCCTCTTCCAGTTGTTTGAGAGTCTACGAATGTCATGGAGAGATCATGACAGACGGATCTGACCTTCTGTGCCTGGTTGATCTCATAGAGGGGAAGGAAGTTGAGGCATTCTTTGAGTAATTTGTTGGCGACGTTGATGTTCGAATAGATCTCTTCAAAATGAGAGTTCAGTTGATCCTTTTCCACGGATGAGGCCTTCGTTATGAGGGAGTTGACATCTTCGATGCATCCATCAGGAGACATCGCAACAGAAGAACTCACTCTCTTTATGGGTCGTGAATTCGCTTGCGAACTTTTGGACTCTCTGTTGGGTTTCTGTTGTCATCGCGGATGTATTTTGAGCCGATGTGATGTGATGTTGAAATTCTCAGAATGGCATTCAACATTCCAGACAACAATAACGCAGAGGAGAGATCAACATGGAAGTTGTTCGACTGTTTATGGGAGGTCTAGCTCCTCAAACAACAGAGTCAGAACTGAGATTGAAACTGGGTAATTTCGGAACCGTTGACAAACTAGAGATCGTCAAAGATGCCACAACTGGTTTGTCCATCTCTTCGATTTGTCTTTCTCATTCACTTCTCGATCATTCGATCTGATGATATCCTTTAGGTGCAGCAAAAGGGTTTGGATATGCAGATTTCATTCCAAAAGATGATAAGAGTTTAACAATGTGTGAGTGTCGATCCATCTGAATTCATCGAATCTCATCACCCCTTCAGGTCTGACAACTTTAAATCGCACGAAATGGAGAGGATCCGAGTTTCGCATAGAGAAAGCGAAAGAACATTACACAACGAGGTGGATCGACCATCATCATTGCATCTCACACCATTCAGAATGGAAAGAGAGAAGAAGCAGGTGGAAGAATGGCAACAATCTCAAACGAAAGACACAGGTGATTCTATTCCATTGTCTTCTCTCTTGACATATCATCAGAAGCCCCCGATGAGGTTGTCTTCGACCCAACTCGTCATCCAGACATGTGGGTACAAGGCAAAGGACACAGATGGATTGCCAAGATGAACATCTCGTGGAACACTGGAAAGATATCCTTTCACCATCTCATACACCTCCATCACAATCATCGATGGAGATGTCTTTCGACATGAGAAGATTGAATGTCCTTGACTCTCTCACATCGTACCTTACGATCCATCAAGGTGGCAGAGAAATATAAAGTCATTAGACATCGAGACGGAAGGTATCAGCGAGAAGAGGAGAAGAGAGAGACAAGATGCAGAAGGGAAGAAGAAGATGAAGAAGGAAGAGACTTTGAACGCAGATGACGTCGTCCATCATGCATCAACGGAAGAGATGCAAGTGGAGACACCAGAACTGAAGGAAGTTGAGGAAAGAGAAGAAGAAGAAGAAGAGAAAGCAGATGAGGTAGAAGAAGAAGAGGAACAGGAGGCAGAGGCAGAGGAAGAGGTAGAAGTAGAAGAAGAGGAAGAGGTAGAAGTAGAAGAAGAGGAAGAGGTGGAAGCAGAAGAAGAGGAAGAAGAGGCAGAAGTAGAGGAAGAGGAAGAAGAGGTAGAAGCAGAAGAAGAGAGAGAAGAGGAAGAAGAAGAGACGAGCGAATCAAATGATAACATTCAAGAGGTGCGGGCTCTTCATCGTGTCCCATCATCATCTGACGTGTTGCACAGGGCGAAATCGAAATAGAGGAGGAGGAAGAAGAGAAGACGATAGAGACAAAGGAAGACATACGGGTGAAGAGAGAAGAAGCAACACAAGAAAAGTCCACACCAGACTCATCAGACGATCTCCTTCTCAACTTTGATACCTCAGCGAAACCAGCCGTAGTGAAGAAAGCCATCCAAACACCAAAGAAGACAAACGACAGAACGAAAGAAAAGAAGAGAGAAGACAAGAGAGAAGACAAGAGACAAGTTAAGAGAGAAGACAAGAGAGAAGAGGAAGAACTACCGAAACCGTCTCCAAGTAACGCTGAAGTCGCCAGGCTGCTGATGGCCAAGTTGGGAGGGAAGAAGAAACCGACGGCAACGAAATCGTCGCCTCAGAAACCACAAGCCACCTTTTCCTTCAACTTTATGTGAAGTGGAAACGATAAAGATACGGAAACACCGTTCGTGTGATAACACTTTCTATTTCGGTCTTATAGCACCACGGGTGACCATAGAGGGGTGAGGAGATATAACATCATAGGCTGTCTGTGTTGACCGTCCATAAGCAAGTGATCCTTAGACAGAGCTGTTGAGTGGGCAATCAGCGTAAGTGGTGTCTTAACTGGCTGATTTATCCCCGGAATGAATAGCGTTCCTGGGATGCGTCAAGGTGCAGACGGACTGTCCGGAGTTTTCATGAAGAACCTGGAATAGACCGAGATTAGGGGAGTAAAGTTTGACGTGAGCAGTGGATCAGGTGATGAACCCCTGACTTTATATTCATATCGAGACGCAGAACGCTCACGAGAACGAACACGTATTATAGACAAGTATCACATGACACAGACGACTACGCACGAGACGACTAAAATGAAGGAGAGGATGATCGGATCATACAAGATCGGAGAGACTTTGGGTGAAGGCAGCTTTGCCAAAGTGAAGCTAGGTACACACGAGAAGACAGGAGAGAGAGTCGCGCTCAAGGTGCTACACCATCATTATCGTATCACACCTAAAGACTCACAGTTTGTCAAACACGGCGATGTCGCCTCCGATCTGAAGTTGCAGAGAGAGATCATCATCCAGATGAAATTGAATCACATCCACATCGCGAAGCTCTTCGAGGTGATCCAGGTGGCAGGAGACGTCACCTGCCTCATCATGGAACTTGTGGAGGGTAAGGACCTGATCAGCCTGCTGGATGATTTCCCAGATAGAGCATTACCAGAGAAAGAGGTGACGACACTCGATTCCCGTAGACTTCTCAAACGATCACAGGCGCTCAGAATCTTCCGCCAGATCACCTCTGCCATACACTATCTACACGAACACGGCGTCGTACACAGGTGACTCCATGTCTATTCCATCCTCTTTCCCCTTCTCACGTTGCACACAGAGACATCAAGCTAGAGAACGTCATGCTCTCTCACGACGGCACTTGCAAGCTCATCGACTTTGGCTTTGCCTCTCACTGGTCTATGTCTCAGGCTCTCAAGACTCCCTGTGGCTCGACTATCTATGCTGCACCTGAGATACTGCTGCGACAGGCATATCGAGGACCAAAGACAGACGTGTGGGGCTTGGGAGTGCTGCTCTACTGCATGGTCAGCGGCAAGGTGAGACATCACCATCTTCCATCGTGACGTCTCGATTCTGCCGTTCTCTGTTGACGTGTGGTAGATACCTTGGGCCGGAGAGACAGCACGAGAGCAACTCTACAACACCGTCCATGGTGTGTGGTCGGAGATCGATGGTGTCTCCGATGCCCTCTCTGATCTCATCCACGGCTGTCTCCTTCCAGACCAAAAGTCCAGATACGGTATCTACGATATCCTGGAGAGCGAATGGATGAGAGTGGAGAGGAGGAAGGTTGGTGTGAAGAGAAGATTGAGCGGAACCATCAAGAATATCGTCAAGAGGATCGTAGCTTGAAACAAAGAAAATAAACTCACGTCGCATTTTATCGAGAGCGATGGAGGTTGATGTCTTCAGCTCGTGTACACATCAATGACTCGCGCGTTTTTGATACGGCTGCCATTTGATTCACTTATGCTCTCTGGTGTGCTATCATCCATGCCACAATGAATAGTCAATCCAACCGCGATATCTTCCTCTCAAATTCATCTTGGCCAAAAATCTTATTTCATCTTATTGATCGTCAGCTGAGTGGGTGACTGCTCGATGGTAGATGTACAGTCAGCTTTCACCTCACCCAACCGAGAGACCTACGACGTCATTCAACGGTGAGGCATGACAAAGGGCAACCATCAAGAGATAACTTATTGGGGCAATGACGAGAATGATCGACCGTGATGTGATAGCAGTCTGTGATGGATGTAGCGATGCAGAATGAGTGTTCGACGCACTTTGTATACGATGTATAGAAGGGAAGGAGACATGTGAGATCCCGACAAAGAGAGCCAATGCCTCTAGAATTGGTGACCCTAACTTCTTACTACTCACGAATAACAACAAGTTCCAGGGTAGAATTCGTTTGCCGCATAAAATTCGGTCGACGTTAAAGGGGGCATATCATCGTAAGTCGTGCTATCCCGTCACATTTTATGCACACCTTATCCCTGAAAAATAGATCTCACCGCTACAATTGGCAGGTATTATGAAAATCTGAGGAGAACTCATTCACGTGACGTCTGATCCTGAGTAGGAAATGACAGTGGAATCCGGGCACGGCCTCTGATGTCGCTTACCTTTTGAGCCATCTTGGGCTTCAACACATAACACACGCGCACGTAACATAGACAAGTACCACATGACGCTAACGACGAACGAAACGACATTGACATACGAGAAGAGGGTCGGCTGCTACAAGATAGGAGAGACTTTGGGTGAAGGCAGCTTTGCCAAAGTGAAGCTGGGCACACACGAGAAGACAGGAGAGAGAGTGGCACTCAAGGTGGGACAGACACCAAGAACGGATTTTCTGACTATCTTCCAGTTTATCTCGCACGAGGCGAATGCTGAGTCGCTGGACGTGATAAAACTGAAGAGAGAGATTGACATACAGAGAAAAGTAGAACACGCCAACATTGCGAAACTCTTGGAGGTGATCGAGGTGGCAGATGACCGAACATGCCTCGTCATGGAGCTGGTAGAGGGCAGAGACTTGATCGACGTGCTGGAAGCCTATCCAGAGAGGAGGATACCCGAGAAAGAGGTGACTACCTAATCAAACCTATTCGAGTTACTCAAGCAGTGACAGGCACGCAAGATCTTCCGCCAGATCGCCTCTGCCATACAGTATCTACACGAACACGGCATTGTACACAGGTGACTCTATCTCAGCTCCTTCTTGCTCTTTCCATCTTCTCACAGTGTAGCAGAGACATCAAGCTAGAGAACGTCATGTTCTCCCACGACGGATCTTGCAAGCTCATCGACTTTGGCTTTGCCTCTCACTGGTCTATGACTCGAGCCCTCGAGACACCTTGTGGCTCAGCAAATTACGCCGCACCAGAAATACTGCTGCGACAGCCATATCGAGGACCAAAGACAGACGTGTGGGGCTTGGGAGTGCTGCTCTACTGCATGATCAGAGGCAGGGTGAGACGTCACGATGAGCGGTGCGTGCCGTCATGACTCTATTCAGATACCTTGGGCGGGAGAGACAGCACGAGAGCAACTTTACAACACTGTCCAAGGTAAATGGACCGAGATAGAGGATGCTTCTAAGCCCCTCATCGTCCTCATCTCTGGCTGTCTTCTTCCGGATCAAGAGTCCAGATACGGTATCTACGACGTTACAGAGAGCGAGTGGGTGCGAGAAGGAAGGAGGGCCGTCATCAAGAGGAAATTGAGTGGAACCATCAAGAACATAGTAAAGACTATATTAGCTTGACCAGAGAGGATGTATTCACAGAGTCGTATCGATCTCGCGTAAAACTTGGCTGGTGTCGATATCGCATGTTGCCATAGAGGATGAGACTGCCCAAGCTGACCCGGACTGGCCTTCGGGGCATGTCAAACTGACACCCATTACGAGCTATCATTGCGGTTCAAGATTAACAAACACGCTTAAGGGCTTGATATCCTCGGAATCGACCACTTCACCTGGACAGCGCTCGTTGAATGACATGTGTGCCGATATTTCGTAGAGAACCTCGTAAGGTCGCGCTGAGACGGGGCAGAATCTGTCAGATTGATAGCCGGGCACGGACCGTATTCCCCCGCTGCTCCCATACTGCCCGGGCAGCTGTTGACGATTTTCACCCAACTTCGACACCAGCACGTATCATAGACGAGTACCACATGACGCTAACCACGGACGAGACGATGAGATCACACGAGAAGAGGGTAGGATACTATAAGATAGGAGAGACTTTGGGTGAAGGCAGCTTTGCCAAAGTGAAGCTGGGCACACACGAGAGAGTGGCACTCAAGGTGGGACAGACACCAAGAACGGATTTTCTGACTATCTTCCAGTTTATCTCGCACGAGGCGGATGTTGGCTCTCTCAGCGTCATAAAACTGAAGAGAGAGATTGACATACAGAGAAAAGTAGAACACGCCAACATTACGAAACTCTTGGGTGATCGAGGTGGCAGAAGGTCTGACATGTCTGGACATGGAGTTGGTGGAGGGTAGGGACTTGATCGACGTGCTGGAAGCCTATCCAGAGAGGAGAATACCTGAGAAAGAGGAGCTAAACATTCTCTGTTATAGTTTTTGTGACTCATGCGAATTGTTTTTTGACTGAAGTTACACGGGCACGCAAGATCTTCCGCCAGATCACCTCTGCCATACAGTATTTACACGAACACGGCATCGTACACAGGTGAGTCCATCTCAATTTCTTCTCTCTCCGTCTCACCGTGCCGCAGAGACATCAAGCTAGAGAACGTCATGCTCTCCCACGACGGCACCTGCAAGCTCATCGACTTTGGCTTTGCCTCTCACTGGTCTATGTCTCAGGCTCTCAAGACTCCCTGTGGCTCGACTATCTATGCCGCACCAGAGATACTGCTGCGACAGGCTTATCGGGGACCAAAGACAGACGTGTGGGGCTTGGGAGTGCTGCTCTACTGCACAATCAGCGGCCAAGTGAGACTCACCGTCACGACCCACTCCATCACATCATCTTTGGGAAGACACATGTTGACTCTATACAGGTACCTTGGGCCGGAGAGACAGCACGAGAGCAGCTCTACAACACTGTCCAAGGTAGATGGACCGAGATCGATGGTGTCTCTGATTCTCTCTCTGATCTCATCCACGGCTGCCTTCTCACTGAGCAAGAATCCAGATACGGGTAGGGTACATGCGATGTGCCATTGTGATGCGACGGAATACCCAAAGTTTCACGAGCTCGTAGATTGTCGTACGGCGCGTGACCTCTCATCGTCTGGCTTCGCTGTATTCTCCTGCGCCTATGGCCGCAAGTCAAAAACAGACACCTTAACGGTTTGTAGATATCCCTGGAAAATGCTCCCTTACACAGTTACACAGCATACATCGATGGAAGACTCTAAAAGCAAATCAAAGTCGCCAGTTCCCCCTGTTACGTTCAGTCCGACATCGAGTGGTAAAGAGGAAAGATCTCCGGATGCATCGAAGTCACCGAGATCGCGTAGCTCTCAAGATTCTGGCTCTGATGATGATATTCTCGACCTCGATGAAGAGGAGGTGAAGTCGCCACGCTCTGGAAAGAAGCCATCTTGGATTCTATCTCAGAAGAAGGCTTTGGCCAGTCGTGGTGTGTGATCGAACATGGCGAGAACGTCTTCTGAATTCTTCAGCTTCCACATCGACAGTCGGTCAGGGTTTGTTAAACAAGATGCTGGATAAAGAGACAAAGACACTACTCAAGACGGTGCGAACCATTGCAAAGAAAGAGCAAGGAGAGAAGTTTGCAGACAGGCTGCACAAAGACATTACGAAACTGGCGGTCAAGATCGTACTCCTACATAAGGAACAGAGAGTGACGGATGAAGCATTCAATGCCATGGAATTTTCTCTTCGAAGGATCTTCTCAGCCACGCGTAATGCTTACAGAAATCGTAAACTCGATGAAGGGACGATACAGAGAATCGTCGGTCATGTAGCCCATCTACACGAACACATCAAGTGAGTCGTCTTCTATATGGCCTTAGATTGACCCATGCCAGGGGAATGATTTCGCCCTGGGTTTCAGACCACACGATACAACGATTGAAGAGGGTGATCGAATACCTCGGGAGCCCAACCCTCCTCGCGAAGCTACCCTCTTATCCAGAAGAGTACAAAGAGATCGTCTTCGCTTTCGATCATTACCTCGGTGTGATGGAATGAGATCATGGACATTACATCTGGAAAGACGCCATCCACCTGTACATCTCCTCTGAAGCCCCCGCAGCACACGAAGAGAGAGAGAGACACAATACATATCGTTCCGCTCTTTATCTTTCTCTTTACCACAGACCAAGGAGGTCCACGCTGTCGTTGTTTGCCGGCCTTTGATTGGGCTGTTCATAAGTTTCAATTTCTCTTCTCTTCCTTCTCTTCTCACCTGCTGCTGCGACTGGTGCTGTTGTTGTGCTTGAGGTGGTTGGGTGTAATTCAACTGAGGAGAAGAGACAGGTTGAGGAGAGAACTGCTGTGAGAGTCTCTGCTGTCTCTGTACTTTCATCAGTTTTCGATGATCGATGGATGATGATGATGATGATCATCATGTGATGACGGATAGATTCACCTGCACGTGTGGAGAGTGAGGAGCATAGTCTTGTGCGTAGGGATCCAACTCTTCAGGAATATTCGAATGAGAGGGCACTTGGGTTGCACCTCCAAAGGCATCGATTGCCAGCTCATCAAACAGCGTGTCTAAATTCTTGTTCTGGGAAGATCCGTAGTTCAACTGAGGAGAGGGATATCCTTGTTGCGGAGAGGGATATCCTTGCTGAGGAGAGGGATATCCTTGTTGCGGAGAAGGATAAGCTTGCTGGGGAGAGGGATATCCTTGTTGATGGTTGGGATGGAGCATCTGTGGGTTGTACGGAGGCTGTGTGGCATACTGAGGTGAATAAGAGCTCGACTTTTGAGGTGATGCAAAGTCATCATCGATGTCGAAAAAATTGGCCTCCACAGGTCTCTGCACGACGGGTGCCGCAGCCTGTACCGCTCTGTACGACCGTCAATTTTCCACGAAATTTCTCTCTCCCCACCCCTGCGGCACATTAATTTGTTCCACCCGCCTCCTCGATTTGCTCGGTGTGGGTGGACTGGCCAGCTTGGATGTGCTGCCGTAGTTGTTGTGAAGCAGAGAAGGAGGAGAAGAAGGTTGAGAGGGGCTTCGAAGGGTGGCTGGTGGAGCGGATGCCTTCGCTGCGTTGGGCTCGGGCACGTAAGTGCCCGATTGAGTGAACTGAACGTTTCCAAGGTGATCGTCTGGGTGGTCTGGGATGTAGTAGGGGGTATTGGATGAACGGCGGGGGGGCTCTGATGCGGTGTTTCCCTTTCTCGCTTCTCTGATGATGCCTGGATGGGTTTCAGATGATGACGGATATGATGATGATGTGATGATGAGAAGATGAAGATGATGTGATGATGATGGATATGAGGATGATGTGATGATGATATGATGAGATGATGATGGCGATAGTGAGGTGATCATGAGATGGTAAGATGATCATGAGATGGTGTGGAGATGATCGCGATCGACATGGTGAGATGAGGATGGTCACCGATCATCGTCTCGGCCGAATCGTTCGTCTGCAGCATCTGATTCATTTGGGCCTCGGGTACTTCTCCGTTCTGCAGAACCTCCACGACCTGCTTCCTCTGTGTCTCCAGAGTGTAGAGGAGTTCGCCCACGACGCTGGACGTGGCGATATCAGTCTGCCCCTCAGTCAAAGCTTGTGTCAACGCCTGTCTCTCGTTCAGATGATGAACATCATGATACATGTGATGATGGATGTGGACAATGGAGATGACATCCACCTCTATGGTCTCGTTACACATCTTCATGAGGATCTCTGAACTGTACTTCTCCTCTTTGTCTCCCGTCGGTGATGGACTGCGATCGGTGCTGCTGATCCTTCCCTTCTCAACCACACGCGGGGGAATGAAAGAGGCCTTGGCTGGCTCGGGAGGAAAATTGACACCTTTCGACACGATCAAAACACGGACGTGATGGTGAATCACCTTTTATCCTCATTTGGATGTATGCCGATGGAAAGAAATGTTGCCAGCTCTCTGGAAGTTGTCGGAAGGCGCAGGCTATGTCTTGAATGGAGGCAGCCAGTTTCCTCTTCACCATATCATCCATCTGTGGAAGGATCAGTCGCTGCCATTTGAGAGACGAGAAGTTGGCGTGTGTTTTGTCTTCGATTGTGGACGTTCTTCTTATATCGGTTCTGTCTCACCTTTCGGTTGGTGACAATCTTTTCCAATGATGTTTGAAACTTTCTAGAGCCAAAGACGGGATGCGAGTTCGGGCAGTTCTTAATGAAGATTTCCAACACCTTCGTTTCATGAGATTGATTGTCGGTTGATAAACGATCTCACATCTATCGAAAGAGATTGAACCAGTGGTCGCTTATAATTCTTCATTTTGTCCTTCAGGGCCTTCGAAACGTCCACAGCTCTGTCGACCATTACATACAGAATGAACTCTCAACTCACATGATGGCCCTTCGATTGATGGCCTCACACAGAGTCGATACAGATTGGAGGTGCACTTCGTCACCACCGACGGCGCGGTCCATGATGTCCTGAACAGACATGGTTGCTCTTCAGTGAAATGAACGCCGCAAAATGAAGGGCCGATGTTCCGGCCTGGCGTGTAGATATAAGTTTCACGGAAGAGTCGTCTCTAAAATAGGCGGTTGAGGTTCAAATTGCTTGGCGGGAATCTGGCCTTACCGTTAAAGGTTCCTCATTTTCATCCAAGACGCCAGGCAGCATGAGCAGCAGCCCAGATGTGAGACGTGATTTGCATGTCGATATAGAGGTCACACCTGACGGACGAGCAGCGCTCTTATTACTCTCCGACTCGATCTCGTCTGGGCTCCAGCATCGGAAGTCCTAGCAGCAGTCTGTTGAGATCTCCCGCGGAGAGAGCTCATCAGAAAGAGGTCGAGCGTATCACGGAGCTGTTTGAAGACACAAAGTTGGAATTAAGAAAGACAGGACGAGAGATCAAGGCCATCGAGGAGAGCCAAAAGATCCTATCTGAAAGAGTGAGGGCGACATTGGAAAATGCGTTGGATGATTGCTGCGCAGAGGGAAAGAGAGCACCTGGCCGAGATCGAGAGATTGACAGAGGTAGTTGGCGACCAGAAGGAAGCTTTGATTGACGCGCAAGACACCGCCGCTGCTCTCAGAGCTGAGAAGGCCAACTTGTTGAGAGAATTACGCGAAGCCGAGGAGAAAGTCAGAGTGAGTCCGTCACGATACGACACAAACATCATCTTCTGAACCTCTCGTTTAGAAGAGCGAATCGTTGTTGGATGTTAGAACTTCACTCTTGAAATCGAAAGAGGCACAGATCGAGAATCTGGCTAGCGAATTAGACGAAGTCAGTCATCGCACTCGTGAAGATCTCAACCGCAGCTACCAAGAATTAGAACAGAGAGTGAGTTCGACAAGCTCCGCATCATGCTCTGAAATTCTGAATCCCATTCAGGAGAGCGATCTGAAGAGCAAAGACTTGCGTCTCAGCATCCAGCAGGAGCGTTTAGACTCCACCAACGATGAGATCAGATCACTCAACCGCTTATCCGAGAAGAACCAACAACTCATCGGGGAGTTACAAGAGTCCAGAGACGGTGATGCCTCTAGATCATGTCCGTCTGATGTTCGATCAGATCATGCCGCAGAGAACGCGAGACTTCGACGCGAGCTAGAGAAGGCGAAAGATCAGCTGACTCAATCGATCGACCGTAAATCACAGAGAACCGAGATGGAAATTCGAATCGAGCAGTTGCAGGTGAATCCATCGACATCTCCGCCTCGCTGAATGTCCACAGAGAGACAACGCCAGACTGACCCGACTCCTCGTGTCCACCGGTCAATTCAAAGACTTCTTCCAGTACAACAGAGAGACGGGTGCCATCACATTTGTTGGTGATCCAGACATGGACACCGAGCCCGCCACCACCTTCTCCTCTTCGGTGAGGCGTCACATCATGATGACTGGACTCAATTTGAACAGGCTGGTAGCAAGTCTGGCCTGGACGAGTGGAGACACTGGGTACCACAAGATGCATACGATCTCGCTGTAGTGAGTCGCTGACTTGTGATTTGGCGACTGATGGATGTAGAACTTTCAGAACAAACACTTGCCTCACGTCAGAGACGATTTCTTCCACGAGCTCCTCATCAAGTTGAACCAGGTAGAATCGACGTCACGATGTCACCGTAGTCAACCGTGATACAGGTATGGCACAAGAGAGAAGTTAGAATCGTCAACAAGTTGAAGTCCCGCCATTTGGAGGAATTGCAAGATCTCAAGCGCCAGATGTCCCACAGACAAAAGTACGACGATGTCGTCAATTTGGAGCGAATCGACTTTTTGAAGAAGGAGCTGAAGAAGTCTCGATCACGTGAGTGTAACACCTTCTATCGCTTTTCTCATCGTACCAGCTGGTCAGATGAGAATGAACGAGCTGGAGACCAGTTTGTTGGATTCCAGTCTCCTCACCGTGGAGAATCTTTCAAAGGAGGTGAGATCGCTGCCATCATCATCGTCACGATCTGACGCGATTCAGGTTCAAGACTTGCGAAGAGAGAACACCACACTGAGACGCTCTGGAGATATCGTAGAGAACCCAGATCCGTTCATGAAGGGTGCAGCCTGGATGGCCAAGAGAGTGGTGCAACTGTCCGATCGCATGACGGAGAGGGTCAGAGGGCTCCTACTCGATTGGCAGAGCGGTCTCCTCTTGGCATCTGCCAGACCTTCTGCCTCTCCACAGAGCTTGGCGAGAACTCAAGGCTCCTTCTTGGGAGGAGTTGAGAAGACGGTGACTTTGTTCGTGATGAATGTAACTCACGTGACGCCAGGTCATCAAATTCAGAGAGAGACTGAGGTCCCTAGAGCAGAAGGTCATACAGTCCATGGACGATGGTGATAGAAGGTCGTTCGCCTCACCTTCACGTCTGGATGCATCTTTCAATAGAGGATATTCCAGCGATGAGTGAGAGAGAAAAAGAATAAAAGAATGAATTTTAAGATATCATACATTTTGTCAGTGGAAAAATCCAAACATATTCCGTCATACATCAGCTCGCCGAGCATTTGGAATCACTAGAGGATTACACACGCACGCGCCTCTACATACTATTCTAAATGACAGGTGAGGGCTCTCCTCTACATGAAACGTCGAAATCACATCATCTCATCTTTAAATCATCAGATTCTGAGAAGAAGGTCGGCAAAAGAAGTCGCTGGGATAACCCAGAACCGTCTGTAACTTCGGCTCCCTCGAAGAAGACAAAATCTTCAGAATGGGACGATGATAAATTAGAGGAAGATAAGAAGAGGTCGAGCGCCTCTTCCACACCCAAGGGCTCGGACCGTTTCTCAGAGACCCCAGACCATTCTTCTCCCGGTAAACAACCTTCAGCGACCCCTGGAACAGGTCGTCGATCTCGCTGGGACGCCACACCGGTCAATAATGAGGGCGGTAGCCGATGGGATCAAACTCCAAAGGGAGTCGATACGATGGGCGAGACACCCAAGAGAGGAAGATCGAAGTGGGATGAGACACCCCTCGCATTCTCGGGCAACGAGACACCGCTGGGAAACAAAGGACTTTTGACGCCAGCCGCCGCGGCCAAGTTGGGACTCACCCCCGAGCACCTCCACGCATTACGTCTCGAGAGAGAACTGGACGAGCGTAACCGCTACCTCACCGATGAAGAGATCAACTCCATGCTGCCGACGGAAGGCTACAAGATCTTGGAGCCACCCGCCGATTATGTAGCCATCAAGACTCCCGCGAGAAAAGCCGCTGCGACACCGACACCCTACGCTGGCTTCATCATCCAAGAGGAACAAGATCACGTCAAGAACGATGCACTCAACAATCAGAACCCATTCGCCCTCCCCGAACTCAAGCCGGAAGACATGCAGTACTTTGAGAAACTGCTCGACGGACAAGACGAGAACGATCTCACTCCCCAGGAGATCAAGGAGAGACGCATCATGAAGCTCCTGCTCAAAGTCAAGAACGGTAACCCTCCACAGAGAAAGCAAGCCCTGAGACAACTCACCGATAACGCGAGAAATTTCGGCCCGGAAGCTCTCTTCAACCAGATCCTCCCCATCTTGATGGCCCCCACCCTCGAGGACCAAGAGAGACATCTTCTCGTCAAAGTCATCGACCGTATCCTCTACAAGCTCGACGATCTCGTCCGTCCCTACGTCCACAACATCCTAGTCGTCATCGAGCCCCTCCTCATTGATGAAGACTATTACGCTCGTGTCGAAGGCAGAGAGATCATCTCCAATTTGGCCAAGGCTGCCGGTCTCCCGACCATGATTTCCACCATGAGGCCCGATATCGACAACCCAGACGAGTACGTGAGAAATACCACGGCGAGAGCTTTCTCTGTCGTCGCTTCTGCCCTCGGTATACCCTCCCTCGTCCTCTTCCTCAAGGCCGTATGTCAGTCAAAGAAATCGTGGCAGGCGAGACACACGGGTATCAAGATCGTCCAGCAGATCGCCATTCTCATGGGCTGCGCCGTATTACCTCACTTGAAGAGTCTCGTGCAGATCATCGAGCACGGCCTGACCGATGAGCAAGCGAAGGTCCGAACCATCACTGCCCTCGCCCTCGCCGCCCTCGCCGAGGCTGCTACGCCGTACGGTATCGAATCGTTCGACACCGTTCTCAAGCCCTTGTGGTATGGAATTCGAGAGTATCAAGGAAAGGGGCTCGCTGCCTTCTTCAAGGCCATCGGTTACATCATCCCACTCATGGACGCACAGTACGCCGGTTATTACACGAGAGAGGTCGTTGTCAAATTGATCGAAAACTTTTCTTCTCCCGAGGAAGAGATCAAGAAGATCGTCCTGAAGGTGAGATTTCATCGAAATTTCTCTTCTCACCCCGATAGGTCCTCAAGCAGTGCGTCTCCACCGAAGGGGTCGAAGCCCAGTACATCAAGGAGGAAATTCTTCCGGAATTTTTCCGCCACTTTTGGGTCAGAAGAAACGCCCTCGATCGCCGCAACTACAAGCAGCTCGTAGAAACAACCGTCGAATTAGCCAACAAGGTCGGCCTTGCAGAAATCGTGAACCGAATTGTAGATGGACTCAAGGACGAATCGGAAGCCTATCGCAAGATGTGCATGGAAACCATCGACGAGGTCGTGAAAAACTTGGGCACATCTGAAATCGACAACCACCTCGAGCAGAGACTCATCGATGGTATGCTTGTTGCCTTCCAAGAGCAGGCGACGGACGATGCGGGCGTCATGCTGAACGGTTTCGGCACCATCATCAATGCGTTGGGCATACGAGTGAAGAACCATTTGAAGAACATCGCCTCGACCATCAAGTGGAGGCTGAACAACAAGGCGGCAAAAGTCAGACAGCAGGCGGCCGATCTCATCTCTCGCGTTGCCGTGGTGATGAAGCAGTGTGGAGAGGAACAGCTCATGGGACATCTGGGCTTGGTGCTGTACGAGTATCTGGGAGAGGAATATCCCGAGGTGCTCGGATCTATTTTGGGAGCACTCAAGGCGATCGTCAATGTCATCGGTATGACAAAGATGACACCACCCATCAAGGACTTGCTGCCCAGGCTCACACCCGTACTGAAGAACCGTCACGAGAAGGTGAGAGAAATCTCCACGAGATCTCCGTGAAATTTCCACCGTCTTTCCGCGAATCTCCTCACACCCCACAGGTACAAGAGAACTGCATCGACCTCGTCGGCCGTATCGCAGACAGAGGTCACGAGTTTGTCTCCGCGAGAGAGTGGATGAGAATCTGCTTCGAGCTCCTCGACATGCTCAAAGCCCACAAGAAGGGCATCCGCCGTGCCACCGTCAACACGTTCGGCTACATTGCGAAAGCCATCGGACCGCAAGACGTGCTCGCCACTCTCCTCAACAACTTGAAGGTACAAGAGAGACAGAACCGCGTGTGCACGACGGTAGCCATCGCCATTGTGGCAGAGACGTGCAGTCCTTTCACCGTCTTACCGGCTCTCATGAACGAGTACCGCGTGCCCGAGTTGAACGTACAGAACGGAGTGTTGAAGGCACTGAGCTTCATGTTCGAGTACATTGGGGAGATGGGAAAGGATTACATCTACGCGGTGACGCCACTCATCGAGGACGCACTCATGGACAGAGATCTCGTGCACAGGCAGACGGCTTGCACGGTGGTTAAGCACATGTCTCTCGGTGTGTATCTTATTCTCTTATTCTTATTCTTATTCTTCTCTCTTATTCTTATTCTTCTCTCTTATTCTTATTCTTCTCTCTTATTCTTATTCTTATTCTTCTTATTCTCTCTTATTCTTCTTATTCTCTCTTATTCTTATTCTTATTCTTCTTATTCTCTCTTATTCTTATTCTTATTCTTCTTATTATTCTTCTTATTCTCTCTTATTCTTCTGTTTTCTGACGGATAATAGGTGTCTACGGTCTCGGCTGCGAGGATGCCATGGTTCACCTTCTCAACTTTGTGTGGCCCAACATCTTCGAGACGTCACCGCACGTCATCAACGCCGTGATGGAGGCTGTAGAGGGTATGGGCAGAGCTCTGGGTCCCGCCACCATCATGATGTACCTCATGCAGGGCATGTATCATCCCGCGAGGAAGGTCAGGGAGATCTACTGGAAGATCTACAACTCTCTCTACATCTCTCACCAGGACGGTATGGTTCCCTTCTATCCAAACGTGGAAGATGACGAGACGAACAACTATGTTCGACACGAGACAAATGTCTACATCTAATAAACTGTGTGAATGCTCTTTCATCGTATACGTTTGCAGTTGTTGTGGTGTTGTGCTATGTTATGGTTGTCAATCCCATAATTAATAATATCTTACACAGCGTCATCATTGCAAAGAAAGAAATAGAAGAAGCATACTCACCTGCAGGGTCTTACCCCTGATCACGAAGGGGGGAGGATATTAGAGGAGCTTGCCTCATTGGCACTGTTGAGGGAGTTTCTCTGGTAGGAGATAATTTTATTATCTGTCCACCTGTAAATTTTTGTTAGAGGTGGTTGCGTTCGCGCGACCACTATTCATAAAACCGAAAAGACGAAACGAAAACGGTGTGGCGGTCCCTATGTGATCGCTGACTTACCAAGTCCGAGTAAACGTATGGCATGAGGTGCAGCCAATCGGTCTCTCCATACAAAAGCATGGAACAATTTGAAGCGAAACACGATGGTCGTCTTTGAACAAGGTCTTTATGTCACGAGATCACCCGTTCTGTCGAATTGTCCCAGTTGTAGACGTAACCATTGAGCCGTGAACGGCAACAGTAGCAGAAGACACACAATCGCAGAGACACACGTGAGACCATCTATCCTATACGAACCTCGCAGCGAAGGATTCTTCCATCTCGTCATCGTGCGATTCGAGATGATCACATCCACCGTCTCAATTTCAGTTTTAACAAGCATGCAGTTCGAACGATAGACGGAACGATGAAAAAATCTTACAACATTGGCGACGCACTACCTCACTGCCTCATGATGTGTTTTACAAAGTCATTCGATGGCAAGCAGATTCGAGACCTCTTAAAGGTAACACACGTGGACATCGCTTCCACTCACCTTCTGTAGGAACACTTCGAAGTCATTCCAGAGATCGTCGTGCGATACAAAGCCCAATGTGCCGCGATCGTCTTCGAAGATGCAACGACTGTGTCCCGTCTCCTCGAGATCTCTGAGGTTCGAACGGCTGGATACGCTCTGTCTTTCTATGTGTTCAAAGTCACAAAGAACTCAAATAACTTCATCGACTTCGAACAAGAGATGAGATTGAGAGACAAGAAGAAACGGAAACAAGCCAGGACCCAGGTGAGACGACATCATCATCATGTCGATTGAAACGAGAACAGAGAGGAGGGGTCACACCATCGAGATCGCTCAAGACCGGTGAAGAAAAGACCGCCGCTTCTCATACCTGGGTCATCCCATCCTCCACCCACATCGAAACGAAGGCATGGAAGATCTTACCCATCACCACCGACAGCCCAATCGATTCTGCGGAATCCGATGATTATCCCACTCTGATGTCATTGGGAGAGAAGAGAGCCAACATGGAAGAGGCAGAGGAGAGGGAAGACAACAAAGAAGAGAAGGAGGAGACAGAAGAAGAGAAGAGAGCTGAGGAGATCGAGGAAGAGAAGGAGGAGACAGGGGAAGAAAAGGAGGAGGAGATAGAAGAAGAGAAGACACAGGAGACAGAGGAAGAAGAGAAGAGAGAGGAGACAGAGGAAGAAGAGAAGAGAGAGGAGACAGGGGAAGAGGAGAGAGAGGAGACAGGGGAAGAGGAGAGAGAGGAGACAGGGGAAGAGGAGAGAGAGGAGATAGAAGAAGAGAAGAGAGAGGAGATAGAAGAAGAGAAGAGGGAGGCTGAGGAGTCACAGAGAAGAGACATACAGAGGTTGCAGGAAGAGAAGAGAAGATTAATCCAAGAGTTGAAGGAGCTAGAGGACCGAGTGAAGAGCCCCCAAGGACATTCCACGGTAACATCACCATCCAATGGCATCGAACGAGTCCAACTACAACCTGCCAACCCCGGACAATTCCTCTTATCACTACCTCAACTGAGACATGTAGAGATGAGGAGAATTTTCGGGGAAAATGTTCCAGAAGAATCCACGCACGATTGGTTGTCACAGTTGTGTGAGTTTACATCTCATTCAATGTATCGTTGACGTTAAGACAGGCTCACCATCAGAAGCCACGGAGACACCACGTCAGATGACAGAGACGGACACTCTCGCAAAGATGACCGACGAGGAGGTGCAGATGGTGATGGACATGATGTCCAGACGTTCGAGAAAGAACCAGAGAGAATGTCATCTCTTCATGCACATCGAATCCGTTACCCTGACAGGCATCAGTCGTTTCATGAGCGTAGAGGTGATCGACATCATCTTCATGTTCCACCACCTGACATCTTGATCATCAGAAGACAGAATGCATTCCCATATCCTGCAGAGATCTACACTTACATCTGACGAGCATGGAGAGACCCGAGATCGACATCCATCATCACATCGACCATCGCATCACCATCATCTTCCATCTGTCCCCGCGACATGATGCAGACGACGCCCATTGGACGTTCTCCCTCGAGCTGGAAGACAAAGTGATGAGAGTTCACCTGTTGGCTCAAGTCTGTGATGAAGATGTGACATGGTGTCACGAGAGAAGCATGTGCAGATTAGAGGTGGAGGCCGTGACGTCCATCGATGTGAGATGATGGATCATCGTGGAGGATGATGTTGAATCAGATGCAGATGAAGAGAGTGAGAATGTATGCGGATGAGACATGTCTCGTCTTGCAATTTCCCCTCTCTGTTGGAGCCTGATTGTGATGAAATAAAATGCCTATTACTTTCAACCGACTCTCGTCCCTTCTTCACGCACGTCCAGCTCTTCACTTCGAAGTGGTTTCAGTCGTTCCACCAGCGTAGAGGTGATAGACATCTCAGCGTCTGACGTCCTTCGATGTGAGATGATCCATCACCGTGGAAGGTGGCGTTAAATGAGGCACAGGGGAAGAGATCCTCAATTTACATGAGCGAGGGATGTCTCACCATACAACTCCCTCTCTGTTGGAGTGATTGAATATTCAACTCCTCCGGATGATGACGGTGTATTCATCACACATGATTAATGGTGGCCTCTGATCATGTCGTGTCGATGTGTTCACGGTCAGCATCATCGTGTGAAATGAAGAAGGGACAAATCATTGTAGATGAAACCGCGAGTTCTGCTTGGGATTTCGCAATTGTGAAGGAACGGGCGACAGAAACCTGATTACGACTAAAACACTTCATCATGCCTCTCTTTGGTTCGAAGAAGGACAAGGAGGAGAAGAAAGAAGATAAGAAGAAAGAGGATGACAAGAAGTCCGCCACTCTGAAGAGGGACAAATCGAAAGGGTCTGAGCCTGCGCCAGCCCCTGAAGCCTCGACGATGAGAAAGACATCCGAGTCGATGCCCGATCAACAGAGATTGGATGCATTATTCAAACAAGTGTTGGTGAGTCAGTCCTTCAGAAGCGTCAATCGTCTGACGAGAGTGAATCGATTGACTGATTGCTTGATATAGAGGGAAACCGAAGTTCCCGCAGATATGCAAGCTCCCATGTTGCACTGGGACAACAAGAGAAAATGGGATATGATCAAAAAATACAAGTCTGGCCTGGGCAAATCAGGTTCAGAGGTGTGCATCTTCCATCTCGATTGTCATTCTCAATCTCGAGCAGGGAGGAGGCACACAGAAGAAGATCCAAAACACTCCACAATTCTTCGTCGAAGCTCTCAAATTATCGCCCAACGTCAAAGTCTTGAACAACATCCGTAATGCAATGAAGGGACAGCCCGCCGCATGGCTCAAAGAGTTCATCGAATTGAGAGGATTAGAATATCTCGTAGCTTTGATGCACGATCTGGAGGTCCAACAAGAGTGAGTATCACTCGAAAACATCATATCACTCATCCATCGATCAGAAAATCAGTTCAAGATCAAGAGATGATCGCAGCTTCTTTACGTTGTCTGGGTTTCATCATGACTTCAGAGGTGATCCCCCTCCATCGCGATCATCTTCTCACGCATGCAGACCGGTTTACACGCGGTCATCCGATCTCAACTCTTACCCACCGTCGCTCTCAACATTGACACACAATCGAAGAACATTCGGCTACGCGTCTTAGAGATCATGTCCATGGTGTGCTCGTCATCAGAGGCGGGACACAAGTGAGGGCAGGAACATGGAGAGGAAACTGACGTGAGACAGTCAAGTCTTGACCTCCTTCAGCCACGTGCAGAAGGTGAAGAGAGAAGAAGCGAGATTTCAAACTCTTGTGGCGCCATTGAAGGGAGAAGAAGTCGAGATGGCTATATTGGTGAGTTTCGCATTTCAGTTTCGTTGTAGATGGTGAGTGTGGATGCTGATGAATGGAAAGATGGACACGATGGTGCTGATCAACACGATGATCAACACGACAAAAGAATTAGAAGACAGAATTGCACTGAGAGGAGAATTCCAAGCTCTAGGTTTAGAAGAAGTCTTCAAGGTGAATTTTCTCCAACTTTTGAACATTTCGAGGAAAATTTTCCCACCACGCTCATTCTCCCACAGAGATTGGACAACATTGACAAGGCTTCGAATTTGGAGACACAAGTCCAGATCTTTTTAGAAGAAAACGAATCAGATCAATCTGAAGTCAAGGACGCCTACGCAAACATGGACATCGATATCGAGTGCGTCCATCTACAACTCGCCATCTTTCATTTTCGATCTCTCATCACAAATCTCAAACCACATCGTATGGACATTGACGAGAAACAGTGATCCAGTGAAGATTGTGAAGGGACTGCAGAGGATGCTGAAGGGAGCTCCTGAGATGCAGAACATGTTGGCCATCATGAGGAACTTACTTCGATTGTCCATGAAGAGAGACACCGACAGCGCCCTGGCGTGAGTTGACATAGATGTGAATGAAAACTGATGGAAAACTCGCAGGTTGAAGAGTTTCATCATCATGGAGAAATTCACACGAGGAGTGTGTCTACAAAAAGAGAACATCGGCTTCGACGCGGGTAATTAAAATCGATTCGGAGCGTTGTAGATCGACTGACACCACCAGACACGAAGATCACATTGAACGCCCTCCTTAACGCCCAAGAAGGCAGTGCAAAGATGGTCGAATTGAACAAACAAGTCGAAGAGCTGAAGAAATACAAAGATCAGAACCAGCTCTTGGTCAAAGAGGTGAGAGAGAAAAAATGACATCCGCACGATCTGAAGAAAAAAGTTGAACGAGCTCAAATTGAAGGGAAGAGGCGGCGGCGGCTCGGGAACCGGAGGCGGTGCGTACGTCGGAGGTGTCAAATTGACATGTGACAGGCACCGGAAACGGTGAAGGCGAAGGCGTCGACGGTGATGGGACTGGTACCGGTACCGGTACTGGAGGCGATGGAGCAGGAAGAGGCGACGGACACTCTTCCCATCACGATCCGATCGATGGAGAATCGTTGTCCATGGAGAATTACTCCTCTTCACTCTACGGTGAGGAAGACATCATGCGAGATGTCGTTGTGACACGCGTGCAGAGGATGGTATGGCACCACCACCGGCACCACCGATGCCTCCACCACCTCCGGGAATGCAGAAGATGTCATCGAGATCTCTCACGGGTGAGATTCGATGGCAGGTTGTAGATGGCTGACTGGGGTAGGAGCGAAACCGACGAGGAAGATGAGAATGATCAATTGGACCAAGATCCCCAGCTCCAAATTAGAAGGTGAGATCATGATCTACAACCCGCCCATCACATGATCACACATGATCACACATGATCACACATGATCACACATGATCACACATGATCACACATGATCACATGATCATCATCACATGATCACACATGATCAGGAACCATCTGGGAAGAATTAGAATCAAAGAACGACGAAGAGATCGAGAAGAACATCGACTTTGATGAGATGGAGAGCCTCTTCTCCACCGAACAACCACAAGAAGAAGAGAAGAAGGTCTCGGAGAACGCCGTAGTCACCGTTGTAGATTCGAAGAAGGCACAGAACGTTGGCATCGTTCTATCTCGTCTACACTTGACCAAGGAACAAGTGAGGGAGGCTATTTTAAGAGTTGATGGTGACGTGTTGGACGGAAACACGGCGTCACAGCTGGCCAATTACGCACCGACGAGCGAGGACGTGAGATTTTTTGGCGGGAGATTTGAAATTCAAAACGCGGCAGTTCGACAACATCGCGGCGTTCGAGAACCGTTACGCCGAGGCCTCGGGCCCGAGGCCGAAGCTGTCCTCGGTGGACCAAATGTTCGAGACGATCCGAGATATTCCGAGAGTGAAGGAGAGACTGAGATGCATGAACATCAGAGAGACACTTGCCGTGAAGATCTTAGAGATGAAGCATCAGATCCAACTCTTGTGCGATGCTGGAGATGAATTGAGGAACTCACCCCTGTCTTCCGGTATCATCCAGGTGAGAAATATCTTCATGACGTGATGAGAGATGAGTCATCGTGTCATGATGAGTGAAAGTGTGACGTGAAACAGTTGATCCTCCGAATGGGAAATTTCGTCAACAGTGGAACCTTCCGTGGTGCTGCTTCCGGTTTCAAGATTGACATTCTCGGTGAAGTGAGTCTCCTCTATCTTTCACTCGACACACACACATGCTTGAGGATGGGTATAGAGGCTGACGCTGGTGTAGCTGTGGGACATGAGGTCTGCAAAGAATCCACAGTTGAACTTTATGATCTACTTGTGGGATTTAGTGGATCAAAAGTTTTCTCACCTTCAGAGATTTGCAGAAGAGATTCCATCCGTTTATTCTGCCGCCAGACGTATGTTTCATTTCATTTTATTCTTTTCACCCGTTCGTCCTCCACCTCACATCATCCCTTCTTCACGTCTCATTCCACTCCTTATCATTTTATTCTATTTTATTCTCACCCCCATAGTTTCCTTCCCCACCTTGATGTCAGACGTGAAGAACGTCCAATCCAATTTAGATCTCATCCAATCAGAGATCAAAGCCATTCAGAATGCACCTCCCATGGAGGGTGACCTCTTCTTAGACAGCTTTGAAGTGAGTGTAACTCGTTGTAGATGGAGATTAAAACGTCATTGCAGAACTTTTACGAAGTGGCCAGGCAGGACGCCGACGACGCTCTACAACGCTTCGAGAAGGGAAAAGAAAATTTCCAGAAAATTCTGAGAGCTTTCGGTGAAGATTCGACCATGCTGCCCGAGGACTTTTTCGGTATCTGGGTCAAATTCCTCAACAATTTCGAGGTATTTATCCATCTACAACGAGGCAGATTGAGCTGACCCTGTCACAGAGGGCGGGAAAAGAAGTGAGGAAGAAGAGAGCGGCGGAGGAGAACAAGAGGAAGAGAGAAGAGAGGAGGAGACAGAGAGAAGAGGCCAACCGTATCGAAGACGAAGAGGTGATGATGGAAGGTGATGGGATGGATGGATGACACTGGATTAGGTGGATGAGTCGGCCGGGGAGATCATGGAACAGTTGAGAGAGGGTGGTGTTCGTGTCGTTCGAAAGAGGATAGAGGGTCCTAAAGAGGAGACTACGCAGAAAGAGTCGGTGCAAGAGACACCATCATCATCTTCAGAGGACAAGATGGAAGAGAAGGTGGAAGAGAAGAAATCAGAAGACACGCAGGAGTTACGAAAGACAGACGAATAGACGAATGGGTTACGTTTAGAAGATGAGATGATGGACGTGTTCCTGTTGTGGCCCAGAAGATTCGTCGGACCGAAAGTTTGTGCTCCTCGGAGTTCGGGAAAAAGATAAATGCTTTGGGATTCTCAACACGAGGAGAAAACGCAGCCAACAGCATGTCTAATGACTCCCATTGTAGAGTTTCGACCGAGCAGGCCAACGCCGTTCACATCAGCTCTCTCGTGATCTCCATCTTGTCTTTTCTGGGGGCATGTTTCATGATTCTTCACTGTCTAAGATTTGGGAAGGGGAAAGGAATATCGATCGTGAGACGATGTCGATCCGGATGTTCGTTGATCGATCTGCAGATTGTGGGGATATTAGCCGTGGCACACATCGGATGGTCTTTATCGGTTATCTCATGGGAAGTCACCATCTTAGCCAGTGGGCAGTTACATTCTATCAACGTCTGTACTGGATTCATACTATCGATCGATTTCTTTTGGAAGGCCAGTCTCTTGTGCTCTCTATGGGCATCATTTGCAGCTCTATACTCTCTCCATTATGCCGTGAAGAGGTACATATCATCATCCATCGCGCCAGATATTTCGAATCGCCATTCATTTTCCACAGTTTATCAAAGAAGGATCTATCGGACGCCAATCTGAGAGGCGCAGTGTTGAGTCGTTTGTTTTGGATCACTTTCACCACGACGACAATACTCTCTCTGATCATCATCGTGGTCGTCGCTGCGAGGACGAGCAGTGTCTCCTTCTCCAACGATGACGTGAGAACACGTACATGCATCATCCTCCGATGAATTTTCTCTCAGGGTCTCTGTGAATTCAGTCCAGACAGCGCAGCGGTCAAATTAGAAATCGGAATCATCAGCTTCATCTTCTTCTCATCCGGTAATGTCTTTTTCCTGATCGACGTGATGATCGTCAACTCATTGACCCAGTATTACTTCTCATCATCAGCACCTTCTACACGTATAAACTCACCAATTTGATGAAAAAGAGACACTCTGCTTATCACATACCTGATGTCAAAGTGGGCGTTCATCTAATGCGTCCACATCAGCTAAATCCACCAGATCCCTCACCTTCACGCTTTCCTCTTTCTCATCAGCTCCATCATCACCAGAGGACCTCGCTTCGTCATGGACATACAAGGTCTGACCGGCTGTTCAGATCACTCCAATGTGTCCATTGTCGTCAACTCTTTCTCTCTCATCATCGGTGAGATCATCTCATGTGACGCTTTAGACAGACGTCTCATCTTCTCAGGTGTCTTAGATTGTGTCATCTACTGTTCGATCACGAGAGAGGTGATGATGATCGCATCATCGAATCATCTGACGCCATCATCAGGTTCGGCAGCACTACGCAGAAAAGTGGTGGGCCATCGTACCGAACGCGCTCTTGTCTCCCATCATGATCCCTCATGCCTTCTATCATTGGACGAAGAACCTTCGCAGCCGCCACAGCAAGAGACTGTCTACGAAATCACCACTATTGGTCAGGGGAGGCAAGTTGGGCGCCGGCTTGGTGTGATGACGATGACAACGAGAGAGAAATTGTACATAAAACGAAACTCAAATGGCAGAATATGTCCTCTCAATAGAAAGATGTGAATGTCTAACAGAGTAAGATTGAAATAGAAAGACATATGATAGTTAGATGAAAGTTAAAGTGGATCTTTATCTCGAGGGTTTTCTTGCTAAATAGACGAAGAGAACGATGAGGAATACGTTGAACACCCAATAGACACTGAAGATGCCAAAGTCCCTCCATCGGTGTTCCGCAGACATTGGGATACTGTCGTAGAAATCTGAACCCTTCTCGTAGGTGCAGTAGCCACAGTTTTCCGTGCTCGTTGGGTTATTGACGTAGCCGGGGCTGATGCTGAGAAATTCTGCCGAATACTGACCACAAGTCTGCCCCGGGGGTGGCTGGTAGACGAGAAGGTCCTCCGATGAGCAAGTGACACGGGTGAACATGAGGACATCAGTGACGAGACCTTCCATGATGTATCTGAATGGATTGAGAGGGTACATCCAGGATCTCCAAAAGGTGGGCAGCTGTGAAGGAGGCTGCAGGACACCGCAGAAGAGGAAGAGGAAGGCCTCGGCGATGACTTCGAGCATGATGGCCTGCAGGAGATTCTGACAGATGGCAGCGATGGCTTGGCCTAGAGTGACGCAGTAGAAGAGGAGGAGAACGTAAGCGATCCAAAAGTAGAAACCGTTGTGTGCCGTGGAATCCAACGAAGCCGACCAGTAGAAGCAGAGCATGGAGATGGTTCCCGCCAGAATGAGGTAGGGTATCTCCACGAGGACGATGGACAAAGCGAAGGGTAACCAAGAGTAGTATTTCGAAGAGAAGTCCCTCTGGTAGTACATCTTCTGTTGTTGGAGCACGGGCATGGAGCTGAAGATGAGAAGGACACCCAAAACGACCGCCTGAAACACGAGAAAGATTCGAAGTTGGAGATCGGAGGAGGATGAGCCCAATTGCCAGTAAGAGAAACCGTTGAGCAGTCCCACGATGAGGGCTTGGACGAGTCGTCCGAAACTGAACGCATCAGAGATGATGGTGATGATGGGGTCATCGTCTCACTTGTAATAGGGATCTCTCCAGAAGATGATATTGAGGCGTCTGTAGACCAGAAGGAATTGATACAGAGTATCCGTGGAAAACTCTTTCGCTCCTCTCTCGTCGTCGTCTTTCTCTTCACGTTGCATCATGTCTTCTATCTCCCTGACGACCTCTCGTCTCTCCTTCGATTGGAGCCACAGCTCCGGCCAGTCCTTATCAGTAGATCCGTTTACACCGGCTCCGATGGCTTCCAACATGTACTCGGCAGGATTCTCCTCTTCCGTACACGCTCTCACTCCTCTCTACTCCACGATCAGCTTCTTTTCACATCTGTCGTGAACACGGCTCACCTCCGTCAGATAACGAGTCAGAGTTGAAGATCGTGGACCAATATCGCCGAAATAAGCGACCCGGCCGCCTCTGGCTAAGAGGATGAGTCGATCGAAATGTTCAAAGAGGACGGAAGAAGGCTGGTGGACGGTGCAGACGAGAGGCATTCCCGCATCAGCCAGCCTCCTGGTGAACTGGATGATGTTGTACGAAGATTGTGCGTCGAGGCCGGATGTCGGTTCGTCCAAGAAGAGGATGTGTGGCTTGGCCACTAATTCCATTCCGATCGTCAGTCGTTTCCTCTCCTATCTCTCGTCAGTCTCTTCGTTTCATCCACGTCTGCGTAGACATTCACCTCGATCGAGAGTCCTACCCCCGTCTCCAGATTTCCGATGAGAGCTTCACCCAAGTGTGACATTTCCATCACGGTGAGAATCTTCTCGACGTATTCGATCTTCTCCTCATCAGGTACACTCTTCTCTTGTCTGAGTCGAGCGGAGAAGAGGAGAGACTCTCTCACAGTCACGTTTGGATTGTGAACGTCCATCTGTTCGACGTAACCGGTGATCCTCTCGAAGTCCATCTGTCGTCGTTCATCTCTGTTCTATGCGGGTTCACGTGTTGATCTACCTGCAACGGTTTTCCGTTGAGTCGGATGACGCCTGACACTCGGCCGGTGGTCTTTCTCTTCGCGAGCACGTCGAGCAGTGTCGTCTTTCCTGCACCAGACGAACCCATGAGGGCAGTCATCTGTCCCGGCTTGATCCAACCTTCTACGTCGTCCAGCAGCAATTTGTCTCTTCCCTTGACTTGTACCGTATACCTCACATCTTTCCACATGAAGACACCTCCCCTCTGTTTTTCTCTGAGTCGTTCATCGTCTCAGAGGTAGTCACCAGCGTCAGGGTCTCATCCAGGGTATCTGTGGCCTCTTTGAATCTCCTCTGCTGCTCTCGCTCCATCTCCTCTGTGTTCTTTGGTGGTGCCTTTCCTCGCTTGTAGACCTTGTGCGTGTACCCTCCCCCGGTGAAATCGACAAATTCCATGCAGACCATGTTGATCGCCGTGAAAAGAAGCCAGAAGAGGAAGACTGCGATGATATTGACCGCCTGTTGATCGATGTCGATGTCGTAGGCCTATCAACGTGAGATATCAGTGTGACATAGCTGTGTGAGAACTCACCATTCGGATGAATTGTTCTCCAGATACCGTTGTAGATCCAGGTGAAGAACCAGGTAGAGTGCAAGTCTGATAGGCGGGATCGTTGTAATTGGGACCGTAGGGTATCAATCCGTCGTCACAATAGAAGTCCTTCCCTCTCATCTCGTTTGCATATAGTCCCTTGAAGGTGTACGCGAATGGATTGATCCAATAGATCCACCCCAACTGCATGACGTCATCACACGTCATCGCACGTCATCAACTCACCCACGGCTTCATCTTCGGTCTCGGTAGGAGGAACCCAGAGTAGCAGATGAGAGTGACGAATATGCCCAATAAAAGTTGATTGGATACGTAGATGCTGGGTGAGATGTTACCCAATAAACGAAACAGATTGCAGCAGGAGAGGGTGAAGATCCAGACGGCGAAATTGAAGACGAAGAACTGTCCGGCAGACTGACCCAACTGCCACATGAAGTAAGTGATGACGCTGAAGAGAGACACTTGGATGAACTGTACGGGTAGGTCCATGAACACCTGCACGGTATAAGACGAGGCAGACGACGAGACGATTCACCTGAGCGATGTGAAATGCAGAGGGATGGTACATCGCATAGCTCTTCTGCTTCTGCAAAATCCTCCTGCCCACAAACACGTTCGCCATCTCCGTCTGGGACGTCTGCCCCCGTCAGCCTTGTCACTTGAACATCCATCTCACGAAAGCATTGAACAACATGACGCAGAATATGGCACCACCCCTTGACAGAGGACCTCCGACACCATCAGAAAGATCAACAAAGACGGAGCCGTAGATGAGACCCAGCACGATGGTAGAGACGTATCGAAACACGAGGTCTATCTTGTCCATCCACACCAGCTGAGCTTGTCTCGTGATGAGAGCGAACACCTGCTCGAGTCAGGTGTGGGGAGGTACGTACTGTGATCACACCTGCTGCAGGAAACCTATGGTGTAGATGGATCCCTCTCGAGATCCGCGTGATTTCTCGGCCTTGATCTGCTCTCGAAATGCTGCCATTGGATTCTCTTCTTCGATCTTCTCCTCGTATTCTCGTTGCTCGATGGTCTGTCGCTTACACTCTTCACTCCTGCGAGTTGTCACAGATACCTTCGATGTATTCACTCTCTCACCCCTTCCACACGGTTTCGAATTGAAAGGAAGTCGTGGGTGCCTTCTCTTCGTAACCTGGCCGCACGAGCCTCTCTTGAAAGTTGGTCACACCGGTGAGGAAATCGGGCGTAGATTTTCTGGCCTCGCATTGGAACCCCATCGAAACGAAATATTCCTTCGCAGACTGAGTCGGACCGAAGTAAATGACTCTTCCCTTCTCTAATACGACGACCTGCACGCGTCATCCATCGAGACTTGTGGAGAAGGTGACCCTCACCTTGTCGAATAGATCGTACATGCTCTCGGAAGCTTGATAGAGTGATACCACCGTTGTCTTCTTCATCGTGTCCTGCACAAGGTGAGACCGAAAACGATCGACAGACTCACTGTCATGACACGCAGAGACTTCACGTAATCGAGGGCAGAAGCTGCATCTAAACCTCGACTGGGGCAGTCCCAACAGCAGACGGCGGGAGAGCTCACCATGGCCTCCATGATTGTCATCCTCTTCCTCTCCCCTCCAGACAGCCCTACACGGTCAGCTCTGACTCACCCAAAGTTCATCTCACCCCTCAACCATTCGTTGCCGATGACCTGTTCACGAATTGAGAAGACGTTCATTTCCACGGGTGATTCACCGTGTCAGCTTGTTTCGTCATTCCAAACATCTTCAAGAGGAGGTCCGTTGTCCTCGTTCGAAACTGTCTCTTCGTCTCTGAACTGGCGAGATTTCTCGGTGTCTTTGTCTTCAAGGCGAAATCGAGTGTCTGCCTGACGGTGAGAGTGGGCCAGTGTGCATCTTCTTCAGGAGTATAAATGGCCTGTCCCCTGTAAGGAGAGAAGTCTCGCGAGTCGATGCCCGCGTAAGATACGCTTCCGTTGACTTCGACGTAACCGTGACGGGCGTTGGACATCAACCGTAAGAGGGTGGAGCATCCTGAGTTGGCTGAGTCGAATGTTGATGATTTCAGAGTGGATCCTCACCGGCTCCAGGTCGACCCAGAACGAGGAGCATTTCACCGTCTCGACAGAAGGTGGAGACGTCGTGGAGGATGTCTACCGTCTCCACTTTCTCTTTATCGCCCAACCAACTAAATGGATTGAGGGAGGACATCACGTATCGAAAGGGACTGGTGAGGTCGCTGATGACCGACTGGTTGGCTCCTGTAGTTGTGTCAACCTCGAACGTTGCCACTCGTCATCACCTCTGCCGACAACGGTCAGATTCTTCACGGAGACACCGACGCGTTTGGGCCGATTGCCTTCTTCTGTGTAGGTTCTGACAGAATTCTCAAAGTACTCTCTCAGGTTAAATTCGTTCGTCTTGGGTGCTTCTTTTTCTGGATCGAGAGGGGAAGCGTCACTGCGTTGCATCAACATGGTGTGATGATCACGATGATGACGCTCACTGTTGATCTTTGAGCTCTCTCAATTCGAAGCCCATCTGGGCCTGTGCATCTTCATATTCTCTTACACTCGATTGGACGTCTATGCCTTCAACCGTCTCATCCTCTACTGACACTGTAGAATGTTGCCTCATTGGTTTCCTCTCTTCTAGTCTCGAGAAGATATGGATCTAACCTGACTCCAGACATCATCTCTTCGGAGACGCTGCTTTTGACCCTCGGTCCGATTTGCCAATTTGATTGTAAACACCCTGGGTGACACTGACAGCCGATGCCGAGCGCTCGGCAAGAGCCTGCAGGCTTGATGATCGAATCTGTAATAGTCTAAATATTCGTATGGTATCTGTGGGTCACGAGAAGAGGCAAACGGGATAGATACTAAACCTTTTGTCGTTGTCACATCTCATCATCAAGGGAGGGAGGGTATTTCACACGTTTTATTGAGATTTTCCGCTGCCAAAGGCGGCGTTCCATTCTTCATACTCTTTGATGGAAGAGACACCGACAGAAGGCCTTCGATTCGACAGCGACACTTTAAAGTCACCGAAAGACACGCCGAGGTCTTGTATGCGGATGTTGCTGGGGATGTTCTCTCCGAAGCTACGGAGGGGGTTCATCGCAGCATCTTTGCACAGATCAGTCAGATCGGCGGCGGAAAAGCGATCGGTCAGCTGTGCGACTTTCATGATGTCGGAGGAGGTCATCTTGTGATTCTTGTCTTTCGACAGGAGGTGACGAACGATCTGATGCGAGATGAGATGATGTCATATGACGTCCGATCATCTCACATCACATCGTGTCTGGTGATCGGGGAGGGGGATGTAGATTCGAAGGGTGAATCTGCGGCGAGCGGCCTCATCGATCTCGTCCGGTTTGTTGGTCGCTCCCATGATGTAGACTCTGTCGGCTTCTGTGAGGTTCGAAAATTGAACCATGAATTCGGTCTTGATCCTACGAGTGGATTCGTTCTGCGAGAGAATGAGATGAGGAATGGAAGAAGCATCACCTCCGATGATGATCTGGATCGGAGAAGGGAGTCGATCTCATCGATGAAGATGATGGACGGCTGCATCTCTCTGGCCTTGGAGAATACTCCCTTCATCAGCTTCTCACTCTCTCCTAACTGTTTCAAACGGTCAATTTGTGTTTCATCGTCATCCTCCCTGATCATCATGACCCCAGAGAAATAAAATCGTAATAAAATTGTTTTCACCCATTTTGAAGTCACAGAAGACGCGCTGATAGAGAAGAAGTTGGCCTTCGATTTGGTAGCGATAGCCTTCGCGATGTAAGTCTTTCCATTACCTGGTGGACCGAACAGCAGCAGACCTGCCACTCTTTAGAGGGTACAGTAGTACTCGGCCTACCTTTGTGTGGAGCACGCAAGCCCGTGAAGAGATCCGGTCGTAAAGCTGGGTTGATGATCATCTCCTGCAAAGATGATGAGCGCACGTCCATCACGATCGAGGTGCATCACCATCAGATTCTTCTTCGCTTGATCTAAACCAGAGATATCCTCCCACAGAGTTGGGTTCGAACCATCCCACAACTTGAGTCCTTTAGAATATGAAAGATGAATGTGTGCGTCACCGTCTCCATGATCTGTTGTTCTAGATTCGCGTCTGTCTTCTCTGCGGCTGGCTTGGCCCCTGGTTGTGAGCTACTAGTGGTGACGGGAGATTGTGCCATCGTCTTCCTCTGAATCGGAGTGATTGGTGTTCTGGATGATGTCGTGGAAGGTCTTGTGGTCGTTCGATTTGGTACCGGTGATGCTGAGGGAGTCGGTGTCTTTGTGGCTCGGATGGATGGGCTGGTGATCTGACTCTTCTTCACGATGGTCGGTGTCACCTGGTCGTGTGAGCGAGGAGGTTGAGAAGGCCCTACCTTGAGGCTGCTTGTTGTGGATGGTTTCTTTACTGTGGAACTCGTTCTGATCTTATCTGGTGTTGTGCTAGATCTGATCTTCTCTGATGTGGATGCAGCCTGCTTCAGTGGACTCGGTTTAGAGGACACAGATGGTGGTGCTCTATTGATCGTTGGAGTGATGGGAGTGGATTGTGCCTGTCCTCTCAACATGCTCAGCTGAGCCGTGGCTGGATCGATGGTCAGAACAACTCCACGACGTCAAACAAGTCTTTTACCTTCTCTCATATTTTGATCTAATTTGGAGAGGAACAAAGACATCTCTTTGCGGGTGAGATCGTCAACGTTGCATTTAGATGCATCCATCTGAAGAGCCTGTTCGGCGAGCTTTATGCCCACATTATAGAGAGTCGCCGCTTCTTCCACTTGCCCTTCCATATGATGACTCACGGCGCTGTTGATCATCTCACACGCCTGGCTCCCCAGTCTCTTCTGACGAGCAAAGATGGTGAATCCCTCTTGATTCATCTCGATGTTGGGAGCAGATGTGATGTCTCCCTTTTTCAAATTCAGAATGGCGGGAAATGATGTTGAAGGGTGCGGTTTAAGTTTTCCGTATTAAACCTTTCTTCCACGAATTTTCGTGAAACACAGTTATCCCTAACGACCAGTTATAACACTGGAGAGCACGGGGGGAGGTCTGTGATGCCTCTGGAGGAACAAAACGTCTAAATCGAACACCATACATACTTTGTGACGCTGATGACTGAAGCCGTCGCCTCCCCGGTCGTGGAAGGTGAGAGATCGATGGACGATGAATGCGAGAAGATTGTCGAAACGGTCGGCACGCTAAAGAACAACCTCATTCGATGAATCGTCAGCTATTGGAGTTGAATATGGAGGTCAAGTTCTCAAATGCATACAGGACGACTGGTGTTGTCTTACAAGCAATTAACTTGCTTGAAAGAAGAACATTTGGAAGGCAGCTCATCATCCACAATGACGCACCTGATATTAAAACATAATCTCATTTCAGAGATCCAGATCGGATCCATACTGGTGCGAACCATCCTTATATCGATATAAAAATCCGCAATCCATCATCACTCATCTGATACCTATCATAGAATCTCCAAAACTTGTACAAACTAGACCTCACGGCAAATTCTCTGGACCATGTACCCGAATTCCTATTCACTTCACTTCCAAACCTTACCGTACTCAAGTGCGGCAACAACCGCATCGAGTCCTTCCCTGCAGCCATCGGCAGGTGTTCCAAACTGGAAAAGTTTGAAATCAACGACAATTACATCCAAGTCGTTCCCGCTCAAGTGAGTGATTCAAAGTTTGAATGCAAGAGGTAACGGACAAAGGTGTGGAGCGACATTGCGATGACTTCATTGAAGTACATCAATGCGACGAACAACCTCATGAGCCCTCTACTATCAACCATATTATCTATTTATACGTCCCAATCGACTCGGTTGGACATCAATGCATCAGACATCACATCTCTCAGCGAAAGGTCGTCCATCCATTCCTACATCCATACATAACCCATCTCTCCATCACCTCTCTCACTCACGACAATCTTCCACGAGAAGCACCGAACTTTAAATTCAATTAAATGCAGGTTCGAGGATTCCATCACGAAATACGACGAAGGCTTGCATTACTTGCCACCCGAGATCCTCTACCTCACATCCGTCACTTCTCTATCCATGAAGCGATGCAATTTGACTCGCATCGACCAACGCGTGAGATAGACTGTGACCTCTATAACACTGAACGTGTCAAGATCTGTCAACTGAGTCAATTGACCCATTTGGACTTGAGCCACAACAAATTGAACACCATTCCCACCGATATCTTCAATCAGATGAAGAATTTGAAAGAGCTGAAGCTGTCTTACAACCGCATCGAGCAGATACCCGACTGCATCTCGAAGGCCCTCAGCCTCCAGGTTCTATATTTAGATCACAACGAGATCACCAGCCTGCCCGAAGCCCTCTTTGACTGCATGTCCATGTCACTGCTGAGGCTGGACTACAACAAATTGAAGGAAATTCCGCAGGGAATCGAGAGAATGGCTTCGTTACGCCAGATCATGGCCAGCGATAACCTCATCGAAGAGATACCCCATCACGTCTACAACCTGCCAAATCTCATCCAATTTTCTCTCGAGAGGAATCCCCTCCCACAGAGTTTCTACATCCAGAGATACTGTCAAAACTTACCCTCCCGAGTCGGTGAGTTCTCCTCGAATTTTCGTCCCAAATCCGTTGACAACGTACAGGTAAGAGGGAGTCCCAACTATTGAAACGAAGGAGTATTATACTACAGCAGACCTCCTTCCCAACGGTGAGCACACAGACATCTCAACACATCTGACGCAACAAGATATCTGGCATCACACCAAACAACACACCCGTTTTAGACGCTCGTTTCAGCTGCGAGGTTCCCATCCCCACCAATTTTCAAGACAAGTCACCACCCCGATCGTCATCACCATCATCATCGGATGTGGCCAGTTCCCTCGGCCGGAGGCTGTCCATTCATCCTCTCTTTGGAAAGAACGTCTTAGAAGGAGAAGACATCACGAAGACGATCGAGTCACCGTGGTTCACACTGTTGGACCCTTCAGTGGGTCAGTGTGTGGGCGTGTGACTTCTGTTGACATCCTGTAGGGAGTCGGCTGCCCATCCAATTGGAATCGATGGAAGATGAAGTGGCGAGTGTCAAGAAGTCGGAGCTGTCTCAACCCACACTGATCGAGGTGTGTCGTCTTTCTCTTCGTCCTTTCATTTCCTCGAGTCCAATGTGAAGACATCTGAACACTCCGTGTCATTCATTTCGTCATCTCATCGACAAATGAAAATACGAAAAATATCCTTACCAACTCTACACTTTGAAATCACAATACAAATCAATCCATTTCTCTTGACAAACGAATCGACTTAACACTTGACAGAAGAGGAACCTGCGCCGAGCTCCTTCGTCCCCTGATCTGAGAAGTCCTTCTGTTGAGACCTTATCCACCACCGACGAGTTCCCCTTCGGTGGTAGCTTCACCACCAGCACCTACAGCCCCTCCTCCCCTCTCGACACTTCACCGCCCAGTCCATCTGATCTACGTCCGAAACGTTCCGGCAGCTTAGTCAAGAAAGGTTTCGCGCTCTTCCGCAGGAGCAAATCAGATCGGGATGAGGACAGGAGGGAAGAGAAGAAGAGAGAAGAGGAATTGGGAGAGAGGAGAGAAGAAGAGAAGAGAGCGACCACGTTGAGGAGCAGGAGAGAAGAGAAGAAGGAAGAGAAAAAGTTTGCCACCGTGAAGAAGAGAAACGAAGACGAAACTTCACCCAAATCCACGAGATCAGCCGCGATGAGGAATAAGAGTGAAGAAGAGCTGCAAGAGAGGTCCGGAGGATTTCTGAAAAAGTTTTCAAACACGTTGAAATCACCACGGGGTAGAGCTAGGTCGACCTCCATCGCTTCTCCACACTCTGACACGTCTCCCACCACTTCTCCATCAGAATCGAACGGCTCGGGCAACGCTTCACCGCGTGGAAGGTCCGCCACCGTGTCAGATCAATCTCCTCCCGTCATCATTTCATCCCTCGAAGAAGTGAAGAAGAGGCTGAAGGGAAATTGGAGCGGAGATATAGAGAGATCGAAAGCCAGATCAGATGTGATGCAATCATCGATGCACGAGGAGAAGGGAAGGGAATTGGGTGGGACCATCAGACAGATGAGGAGGGGTCTATCCATGGGAACTCTAAAGATGACACCAAAGTGAGATGAGAATGAGATGGATGTAGATTGACGTGGAGAAGGAGGGGGAAGTTGATGGAAGATTGGGCGGACTACTCTGACGAGAAATTGAAGTTGGACTGCCTCGATGTCATCCAGCAGAAGGTGGAGGTGTAACGTACGTAGAGCTGAAAGGTAGCAGCGAGAGCTGTGCAGGAGGAAGAGGGAGAGGAAACAGATGTTCAAGAAGATACAAGGCAACACGGAATTATACGTATACGATCGAGACGACAACAGAGGTTCCGTTTTAGAGGCAGGCACACCCAGGGCCCTCTTGTCTCTCTATTTTAACGATCGTGACGGTGAATTCCACGCGAAATTTCGTGTGTAAGAGAGATTGACTGGTGCAGTCATCGATGAGGAGCAGTACGCCGACATCTTACTCTTGACTTGGAACAAGTTTGGAACGCCGGAACAATTCGTGACACTCTTGTTCACTCACATCCACAACGAATCGAGCATCGAAAAGTGAGATCTCACATCATCATCATGATCACGATCATCATCATCATCATCATCATCACGATCTTCATCGCATCGTCCTCCATCGTGACATGATCGTGAATAACTTTTTCTCACCGTCACAGGGTCATCCAATTGCTGAATCGATGGAACATCACATACCCCGGATCCCTCAGCCCAGGCACTCAAGCTTACACCATCCTCTCTCAAACCGAGTACATCCGCGACAAACTATCCCCCGCGGTAAATTCATTTCCTTCTCTCTTACAATTCATTTCTCCTCTCTTCTAAAATTCATTTCTCCTCTTCTTTCACTTTCTCACACTCTTTCAGCCGGAAGAGAAGATCCTTTTCGAAGAGGAGACGATGGAGTGCGAAGTCGAGTTCGACTTAGAGACCATCAACGTGGAGAGAATGGGGAGACAGATGACATTGATCGAGTCCAAATTTTTCCGCAGCATTCCCCTCTACGAGTATTTGGATCCATCGAAACGGGCCACGAAGGGCTCGGGCATCAGCCGTTTGGTCGACCAGTTCAATCGAGTGAGACAGTCACCATGATGATGGAGGATCGCGTGATGACGATGACAGATGAGCAGCTGGATCAGCGGACAGATTCTCAGTAGAAACAGCGTAGAGGCTAGGATTCGAGTCATCCACAAATTGATCGTCATCGCCTGCGTAAGTGAAACTCTCTCATCCCTTCTGAACGTACGGCAGATCTGTCTACGACTGAACAACTACCACGGGGCTATGGAGATCATGTCTGCCATGGAGAGCGTCAGCGTGGCGAGTTTAAAGAAGGTGGGTCCCTCCTCTTACTGTCGGCTGAGGTGTGCAGACGTGGACGGCGATTCCGTCGGGAGATCTGAAGATGTTGGCCGGCTTGAGACAAGTGTTGAACATAGAGGACAATTTCAAGAACGTGAGAAAGTGCACCGAGATGAGTCGACCTCCCGCCATCCCATACATCGGTGAGTTCTATTCACCGAAGAACCATTCCTCTGCTCTCGTCGTTTGAATACAGAGACTGACTCCTTCTAGGTGTCTACATGCAAGATCTCGTCTTCTTAGAGGACGCACCCACCGTGGTCAACCCCTCTAAATCGTCTGAAGAGGGAGAAGAGAAGAAGGAAAAATTGGAGATGGTCAACTTTAGGAAGATCGAGATGATGGGGAAGATCTTGAGCTGCCTCCATCGGTTGGCCTCGACGACGTATTCGATCGAAGAGGATGAGGAGATGGACAAGTGGCTGAGAAACCGCACGCCCATCGATCCTTCTACCTTGTGGGAGATGTCGTGTAGTTGTATCAATTAAACGTCTCCGTATGCCGGTTCTTTATAGATGATGTTTGATGATGACCACTTTACTTTGAAGGACATACGATCTGGTTGGTAGTATGTCCCTGATCTAGGTCAGTGCTGTAAGTAGATCAGATGTTGAATATGATGTGGGTATTGAAGACAAGAGAACGAAATCAGTTGGCGTTTCAACTAGAAAGTGACAACTGCAAGTTGAACATTGCAGATCATCAGTTGACAACATCGCACAGACGCCCATGGACCACGCAGAATCACAGGAAGTACGAGACCTCAGAAGGACGAAGCGTGAATTAGAGGATCAGGTTCATATCTTGAACCGCAGGTTTTCGCAACAACAGAGGCTGAAGAGGGAGAAAGTTGAGATCATCGAAGTCAGTGACGATGAAGAGACAAGAATGGTGATCGTGACTGTCACATTTTGTTGGACCAATCGTGGCACAGGCAGACGTGTCGGATTCGATACCATCACAAGATACATTGGAAGAAGGTGAGAGATATAGAAGAGCTGCAGCTGAATTCCACTGCAGATCCGGAAGATGACAACGACAACCAAGTCAATGTTGTCATTCAGGTGGAAGACCAACCTCACGATCGGCCAGTTCGTCCTAAGAGAGAGATTGTTCAGATAGAGGCGATCGGGGATGATGAGCTCGAAACGTCGTCTTCGTCAGAGATGATCGTCAAAGAAGATCGAGAACAAAGAGTCCGTATAGGTGGATTCTTTTCATCTGTGTGAGATGATGATGAAACAAAGAGGCCGAAGATCACAACATGAATGAACCATGGTACTGGGGAAATTCAGCATCTCCTCAAATAGATCAGAAGATTAAAATCGAAAAACGAAAGGAAGAGGGTGGCATCACATTTCACGAAGGTTCAAAAGTGTGGAACACATTGACCAGGATAAAAAATCTACCGGGGCAGCAATTGCCTCAGCCCGTGAGAATGTTCAAGAGAGAACTCATCGGAAGAGTCTTGGGTGGAGGCAGGATGGTGAGTCCTCCATGATGATCATCTCGATCGAGATGATGATGATGACAACAGGAGACGATGCCGTCTTGTGGACCGAAGACTTGCAACACGATTTATCCCAAGAAGAGTTATCTCACGCTCATGCCGAGGTGGAACCCACAGTTACCAAAGAGGGCAGGTGTCTATCACATCTCTCTTCATTTCAGACCGAGATGACAGGAGAGCGTGGAATATTTCTGGGACAATGCGAACTCGGTGAGAGACGAAGACTAGATCGCAGCGATGATGATCAGTGATCATCACGATGACGATCGCGATCACATCTTGACACTCTAGCAGAGAAGAGAACGACTGTCTTCTGTTGGAGACCAAAAAGCATGTGGGAATACTGTGGAGAGTACAAACATTGTGGGGACTGTGGTGACCTCACTGCGGAAGATTGGAACCACCACCCTGGAACACTAGACTTCTGGAGCAAAAAGAGCGTAGAGAAGGGGTGAGACTGTTCTCCTCACCACATCGAGACACTTGACGTCGACACCAACAGCTGATGTCTATCAGATACTTTGAAAAACAAAAATTACCACCCGGTGTCGATTTTGAAACGATGAAGGCTGGATTATTGGAAGGTGAGTCATCACTTGTCTCCCGATGAAGAGGTTGGCAGGAAGTTTTCGAGTGCCGATCCACATCATGAGGCCAGTACAGTTTGATCGCTCGTTGTATGACATCCTCTGTGAAGCGGAAGATGAGTCGCGAAAGATCAACGAAGGGGAAAGAGAATGATTGGAGTTTTAGAGGATTCGAAGAAGAAGAGGAGAGGTGAAGGAGATCTAAAGAGTGAAAGAGGTGGGTCGTCTGTTGTCATCACCGTCATCAAGATGATGTCACGAACGAGGACAGAGTTCTACAGTTGTCTCTTGCAGCGATACACCGGATGCAAAGACAGAGAGGGAACAGATGATGAGCGACCGAAGGTCCGATTGGGAGACACTTTATCACTTCGACACGAACCACATTCTAAACAGAAAAGTCTCGTAAGAGTCTATCACGGAGACAGCTGCGTAGGACACCTTCCTCTTCGGTTCAATTGGTGGATGGCACCTCTACTCGATTCTGGACGCCTTCAGCTCTCTTCTCGAGTCTCTCTCCTGAGGGGGAAAGAGAAGACGGTGGAGAAGATCATCGTGGAGGTGATGATGGCGACGATTACACGATGATGAGTGTCGATCAGGTGAAAAGAGTCTTGGATGGGAGAGGAGAGGAAGAAGAGTTGCAAGGGTTGAGATTGGCATTGCAATACACTGTTTTAGAATGGGGGGAGGTATGGAATGGATGTACGCTGGCGCGGACGTCGCGGATGGGAATGGTGAAGCCCTTGGGAACACCTGTGACGTCATTCATCTACAACGTTGTAGATGGCTCACCCTTCTTCGTGGCGTCAGATGACAGGGACAAGTGGGTCTTGGCCATGCAGATGGGTAGACCAGCGAAGCCCTGGCGAGTGTACAATTCGATCTTCTTCTCGGCCTGGGTTACGTGAGTGTCGTCTACAACGTTGTAGATGGTCGTCACCTCGGCCTCGTAGGTCACGCCGTCGGCTCCGTAGATTTCTTTTGCAATTTTTTCGATTTTCTCTTTGATGGATAGATCCAGGGTGTAGAGGAATTTGAAATCCGTCGGTTTTTCGCAGGCATCTACAACGGCCTGGGCTAACTCGACGGCACCCGCACCGCCTACATTTCTCAGCTATTTCTCGGATATTTCTCGGAAACTCACCCTCGGCCCAATGATTCGAGACGACGGCGGCGTCGGCACCACCCTCCACGGTCTTCACCTTCACCAATTCGAGTTCGGCGGGACTACAACGCTCAGTATGACGTGCGATGACGTCATCACGAGTCACACCTGTCGGTAGAGAACTGATTGATTGCCACAACGACAGGCACTCCGGTGCGGGATGATGTTGACTTTGGTTAGAAATTGAAAGAGCTCACGAGGGAGTTGACGGATGACGATGAGGAATGACTGTGTCCTGTAAAATAGAAGTGGATAGACACAAGCGATGATATGAACAGAGCTCATGGGTGAACATGCAAAGAATAAAAGAATAGATGGTTATTTATTTTCCAATTCCAATCAATCAATCCATCCGAAACTCTTCACGTCAAAATGAGGGTCCAACACTCGTCACATCATCTTTGGGATGAAGAAAGACTCGAACAAGAAGGTTTATCCACACAGCATGACTCTCAGATTGGTGCGAAGTCGACTGTACCGAGGCATTAGAGAGTCTATCCAATCTGTCGTCAGACGTATCAGTGAAAAATCCAGAGGCAGGAGACAGAGACGGGATACCTGCGTGACGCAGTGAAGGAGGTGATGATGGTGACATCACTGGTTTTTGACTCAAACTAGTTCGGGCTCACCAAGTTGACCACGAAAAATGCCAGCGGATGGTGATAGACGTTCGATCCGCCGTGCACGTATAAATAACCCCCTTGTCGGCAGTCTCCATCTCCATTTCTCTAACGTGATTCAATGCTTCATCTGCTCACCTCCTGTCCAAATATACCCGACGCCAACGTCTGTCGCTCATTCTGTCGGATGCAGGATTCTAATCGACCCGCCTTCTCCGTCGGCTGAGTATACGCTCGAATCGTTACGACTTACGACAAGAACGAAAGAAGAAGACTTCATCATGTTCTGCTTTCGACTTGAAGTCGCTGTACATCTATTGGCCATACTCTCACGGCCTGGTGTGGATTACAATTACACGTCGGATATCATTGCCATAAGGCATTGGTGGGTCTGCAGTCGGCTACGCTCAGCTTTCCGAGTTGAAGAAGGTTGATCTCTGAGCTCTCTGCGGCTTGTGCATCGAAGAGCTCAAACTTCTTGGATAGTTGATCGTCTAAGCCGGCCAGGTGCTCCCTGGAGACGAAGGGTGTGCGTCTCGAAAAGAATTGGCTGGAGACCAAAAATGGGGTGAGGCAGGGAGTCAATACAGGAGTCGGTGCATTGTTGTTCCCCAGAACTTTGTTCAGAGCAGAAGCCATCCTAGACACAGACTGCTTGCGGGTGGAGATGGCTCGTAATGGAGCCAATGGTCTGACCCTCTCTCTCCCTTGAGTCTGTGCTGAAGTCTTCATGCTCTTTACTCCTCTCAGTCGTACTATGTAGAATTCGTCTCTTCTTCTCTTCTCTTTCTCCTCTCTCAGAGATGCTCTCCCTCTCTCGTTCCAGTTATTTGTGTTTGGCTTGGAATCCTGCTCTTGTTCGCAACGTAGAACCACCGGAGGAGGAACTGAGAGAAATCCTATAACACGGTAAAGAACGCGGAGTTCACGTTAAAGATACCGAGGAGTTTGACGAACAAGCCAGGGAAATCGAGGAGAACTCGATTTTGGTTGAATCGTTCCCAGGAGTATATCCCGCCAAAATCTTGACATATTCTCACGTGAGAAGAAATAGAGAAGAGGCAGCCTATATCTATATCGTCTAGAACGCAACGGATGCAAGCGATTCGACGTTCGATGCACTCCCTGCTTCTCTTGTTGTTATAAGAGTTTACGTTGAGAGGTCGCCCAAATGTCACCTTTTGAAAATGCTCCACCTTTGCTCGAGGTAATTTTATACACACCAACGATACGCCCCTTGTTCTTCCATTCGCCCGACGACTCAACCGAAGAAGAGGAACAGTCCTCAGAGGCAGATATGGACACTGGACTCCTGCGACACCGACTGGGTTGCAGTGGATCACGAGAGAGCAGATCTGGAGGCGGTCAACTCATTTCCCAACTATAGGGGCACAGAATGGAGGCACCTGAGAGCCCACTTTCTCACAAATTTGATCCCTAAGTCGTGTGTCGCACATGTCTCTGATCAGAAATAGGATGGAAAGTGACAGCGAGTTAAGAGCATCGTCATCGGATGTCTCTCGCGATGGAAAGTGGAGGGCCGTAGGGTCTCCGTCCCTCTCTGACGATCGTAGAGTCTGAGGTGGCACTTGATTGAGCAAGTCTAGAGGTATCATTATTCCATTGCCGGTTTAGACATTGAATGCATTGGAGACAATGAGGAGCGGTACAGAGCGAGGGCTTCTTTCTCCACATTTACCGACGTTTGAGAGAGGGAGGTCGGTGGAGGAAGAGCGTAGTGACCGAGGTAGGGACTTGGTACGAGAGAGCACTGTTTGGATGTCCGGCCAGAGAGGGAGACCAAGGCAAAAAAGGATGGAAGGTGAATACGAATGAGGTGAGTTTGCATTCTGTCGATCTCAAGCCAACCACCCACATGCACTCTGTCAACGATTCCTCTCGGCATGACACAACTTCGACAATACATCATGCGGACCATCCTCTCTCAGTTTTATTCTACATGTTCCTCTTTATCCTCTTCGATACACGCCTCAAACTCCTCCACGTCCTCCATTTCCAATGCGATCTCTCCCCCTGCATCCGTTTCAGACGTCCATCTCATTCCATCTTTCATCTCACCGATGTCTTCAAAGATCCTCCATCGAGTGTCCCTCGTGAGAGGATTTCCGGATAAATACAAGTGAGACAGAGAGAAGCGCGATCGCATGGACAGCTGATGGTGACACACGATGCGATCGACGATCGATAATGCACCGATGTCATCGATGTGGTTGTCACTTAGATTCAACACCCGCAGGGTCCATAGACTCCTAGACAATCCATCGATGTCCATGTCCCTGTGTCACGATCAGATCGCGCTCTCATCATCATGTGTCCTCTCAGATATCATGCTGATCATGATCACTCACACGATGTTGTTACCGGATAAATTGAGATACCTTATCCTCGGATACTTCCGGTTCACCCCTGCATCTCTCTCTGGGAACAGATTCTCCATCATCTGGCACCTTCAGCTCCCCTCATACGTAACGTACGTACCTCATATACCGCCTCATCGTCCAAGCCGTTGAGTGACAAGTCCAACTCCCTCAGTGTCTCCAACTTGGACAGAGCGTACCCAAGAGCGGCACAACGATCTAAATCTCCTCCGATGTCGTTGTTGCTGATGTCTAATCTGTAGATGTGCTGGAAGGCATCCATCGTTTCGATCAGCCAATTCCACATCGGTTGTGAGCTGATGCCTGTGTGGATTTTTCAGTCATGACTCTTCCTCTCTTCTCACCGATGTGGTTTGAACTGAGATCGAGCCTCTTCATCTCAGAACCTTCCACCTGTAATTGAATAAAACTAAATAAAAAGCGAAGGAGGTGAAATGAATAAAGCGAAATAAAATGAAGCGATCGAAATGAGAGGAAGATCTCACTGTGGGTGGAGCGTAGTTCTTCTCTTCTTCTCTCTCTTTTGAATGATCGTTCGAGCCGATGTGGAGCTCTTCCATGCCTTCAAAGAAGGAGACCAACTGGATGGCATCGATGATGCCACATCCAAGGGAGCAGGAGCACAAGTCCAACTTTTTAAGAGGTGATATCTGTCTGTATTCAATTGACATCGATGATATAATATGATCTCACTCCTCTCGTCTGCGAAGACAATATGGATCGACAGAACAAGGTGAAAGCGGTGGGACCAAAATGATTGAACGAGAGATCCAAGTGAGTGATGGATGGATTGGCCGAGAGGTCTCTGGACATGGACTTGAGACTGTCTACGAACCAGTCTTCGTTTGTCCTGCCCTCAGAGTATTCCATGTTGCCGCTCAGATTCAACACCTGATCCGTTTCAATCGTCTGTCATCTTCATCATCGTCAAAGTGATCACCGTGATCACCGTGATCACGATCACCATGATCACGATCACCATGACCACGATCACCATGATCACGATCACCATGATCACGATCATCATGATCACGATCACCATGATCACGATCATCATGATCACGATCACCCTAATCAAGATCGCTCGAAAAGATCATCACAAGCATGATCATCATCATCACCTTCAGTGAACAATCCGAATCGAGCAGAGAGTGAAAGAGACACGACAGACCCAACACAGTCACGTGATTCTGTGCCACTTCGAGTTCCTGTTCTCCCTCAGATTCATCGTGAAGTTGATGTCACCTCCAAACAGCTGAAATGATTTCGTTTGATGAGAGTGGACAGCAGGTTGATGCCCGAATCACCGATTTGGTTTCGATTCAAGCACAGGCGTCTCAATTCTAATTTGTGAATGCCTGATGATTGTGAGCGGATGATGTGATGAGTGTTGTGATGATGTGATGGTGAATAGGAGATGGAGAGAGTTCAAATGTAAACGAACCCGCTCGGAAGATACTGATGATGCCTTGGTGTGTCAGACTGTTTCCTGAATCATCGTCAACGAACAGAACGCGATGATAGACATGATGCAGTCCGATGATAGAAAAAAGTCGGAGAGGAAGAGATGATCACCTGTGAGGTCCAGGTGTGTCACGGAAGAGAGATTCTGTGCATGATGTTTCCAGACTTCGCCAAGAGAGACATCGTCCATTCCTCTGAAACTCAAGTCTAACACACTCGAGACAACAGCTTCCTTGTCTCTCGTGAGCATGGGTGGGATCGACTGCATGGAACATGTTCATATCACCTCGTGGACGTCTGGAATGGATCTAGGAGTGGGAGGTTTCTTGTTCTTCTTTCTCTCGTCTAAATATTTTTGTGCTCGTAGAACGTGTTCTTGAATCATCATGGCCTCTTGCTTCTCGATCTGATCTTCATCTATCACTTCGGTGGGCTCTTTTGTTTCTCTGCGAGAGCATGAGAAGGTGAAAGCAGATGATCGACGCATACCTGTCCTTCTGAAGCGTATAATGTGTCACACCATAGGAAACACCGGCTGCGACGACTATGGATAACGAGGCGATAGCGATGGTCTGAAATGCTGTTGGCTGCCAGCTCATATAATACCACCAGAAGCTTCCTCCGATGAAGAATGCGATCACCCAGAAGGAGGAATAACTCGAATAGATGGTACTACGAGGAGTTTCTATGTCAAGTGTCCGACGGCTCCTCGTTCGACCTGCACTGGATTACATTTTTCATCCGTAAGATGGTGACCGCCTCATTCAACGTTTCACATCGCTCCGTGTGATCTTTGATCGTAATCAGATGGTCACCTCTCTTCAATAGGCTTTTGGTTCTCCGAGTTATATCGTGAGGGACCTCCCCCTTGCTCTGTAAGATCTCAGGAGTAATTGTGTTGTGGTATCGGTTGATTCTGAAGTAGTCTCGTTAGGGTGCTGCCGATGTCAACATCAAGGTTTTGGTGCTATGACGTCGCAGTGTTTAAAATCCATTGTCTGCTTTTATTTGTACAAATGGTTCAACAAAGGTGAGTGGCAACGACCAGTTCGCTACGATGTTCTGAAGCACTTGAGAGACACGAACTTTGATCTGCTGTTGACATTCTCTATAAAAGGACTCTTTTCTCTTTATTACGGACAGCAAACAACGAAGAGTGATGCTACATGACGGAGAAGGCAGCGCCCGTGTTATGGGGTCTGGCTTCATACGCCACGTTTCGAGCAGTCTCCTATTGGTTGAATACCAGGGATAAAGCACGCAGTACTTGTGATCGCATCTTCGCATCACCTTCCGCAACAGTAGAACCATGTCCATATCCTCTGGATTACTACCCTGGTGGAATGTGATCTGATCATTCTTTCCGATTTCGACTGACAATCCAATAGAGACGTGGAGACACCACATGGTTCGATGAGAGCTTTTGTCTTTGGACCGCTCGACGGTAAAAAGGTCAGCCTCTCTTGATCTGATGTTCTTTTGATGTAACGTTATCGATAGGTCCTCTTCATACATGGCATCACAACACCCTGCCCCATCTTTAAAGCTCTCGCCCATCGGCTTGCTGAACAAGGATTTCGCGTCGCCCTCTTTGGTGATCATCATCTCACGTCATCATCTCACACAACCAGATCTCTATGGACGAGGGTGGTCCGAATGCCCCGAAACATTTCACGACGACACGTTGTATCTATCACAGGTGAACATCCCACTCTTTACGCTCCATCGTGACCTCGATCAGATCTCATGCCTCTTTCAAAAATTGAGTTGGGAGTCTGCCGACGTCATTGGCTACAGCTTGGGAGGTTGTCTAGCGGTGGCACTATCTCATCATCATCCCACGCTCGTCCAACGCATGGTGTTGATCGCTCCTGGTGGCCTGTTATCTTCCGGGCTGACGACCAAGGTAAGATAACCCACTTTCGTCTGCGATCGAGATGATGTGATGCGATGAGATGTCATGTTGATCGAGTTCAGATGGCCAGGGTGATCGGTGCACCCCATCGTACCATTCGTTGGATGATCTCTCACTTTCACTTTCACAAAGTCAAGGTGAAGATCTGAATGAGCGATGTGATACCGATGTGATCGATGTGATCGATGTGATCTGATCTGCCTGCAGATGACACACAACGACATCGTCGAGATCATTCCGGCGAAAAACTCAGAGATGAGAGATGTGGAGGTACAAACGGATGTGAACAGCATTGTATCTTGGCAAATCAAGTACAACGAGGGATTCCTCTACGCACTGTCCTCCGCGTGAGTCACA
>MDYQ01000420.1:0-15890 GCA_003024175.1 Planoprotostelium fungivorum | reverse complement strand
GATTCTGAGGAAGGTTTGTGGAAGGAGGCCATCACAGATGGCTAGCCCCGAAAGATGACGCGAGTCACAACGGCTCGGCCGTCAGGGGAACCGGACGAGGTGAGAGTTCTCGCGCCGGTTGGAAGGATGATGGCCGTCGGCAATCTCGAGCGCCAATGTGATGGAGATGTGCTTATGGATGAAGGTGAGTCGAGGGTCACTCATCTCTGAGCGCCAGCTACTGCTGACGCTTGTTTCGATGTGGATCGCGTGGATCGCGTGGCTGTGGTGGTGGATGAGGCGGTTCGTGCCTTCAGCTCAGGTGAGTGGTGTCCTTTGTGTCCTCTAACTTGGATGTAGGAGCAGTCGTTCCCTTTGCAGTGGCAGTTGGTTTCGTCCCCACCTTCTTGACCCGAGAGGTGAGTCTTTGTCAGAGTCGGAGGTCTTATCTGGCTTTCGCTTCTTCTTCTTTGGACGAGTCGTTGGCGTCGGTGGCGCTCTTCTTCGCTGGGGCTCTGGTGGGTGGTTGGCCTTTGGGCAATAAATAATTATTGTTTAATGTTTCTTCTTTCCCATAAGTGACGCAATGTGTGTCGCTGTAAACCGTCTGCAAATCTACAGAGATGTGCTGTCATTGATGCGGCGTTGACCCGCCTTCAGATCATTCCTTTCTGAGCTTCCTCTCTTATGTACCTTATTCTTTCCTCCACCGGTTATGGTCGAGTCTCCTACCAGGTGAGGTATTCTCTTGTCGCATGTAACGGTAGAGGCCACGCGTTTCCAGAAATCGATTATATCACGTACAAGGGAGGTGTCTCTCTCGTATCTGAACGTTTCTTCTTCCTTGCCCTCAAATCTCTGAGGAAACAGTCTCGTGTCAGAATGCTTGTCTACGTCGGGCTTCAACCCACAATTTGGGTTATACACGCTCGGATCGATCCAAGGTCCACCGATCTGCGTGAGTCTTCTTTATGTTTTATACACTGAATATCACAGTCATTGTTTACGAGACATGTGACTCGATGCAGGCGCAGACACGCCTGGCCCCTTGACATTCACCATTTTTCCTCTGAATCATAATGTTCATCCCATGAAACTTGTCCTGATGCTCATCATATCTGAAGTCATCTCCTTCCCAATTGCAGTAGAGACACACACTGTGAACGTACTCGTCGCAGGTGAACGCTGCCTTTTTCCCCTCGATAGACAGGCAGGAATTGTACTCGGGTTTCGTAATCTCCATCACAGTCACTCACTGTCCTCAATGTATTGAGCACAATACTGGTGGATCTGCAACTTGTGGCTAAACGTTTGACTTGAAAATAGTAACCACTTGTGAATATATGATCTTGCAGTATTTTTGCTTGGCATTGACACAGAAGGATCCGATCATCGATCTGTTTTGCTTAATATTCCATAAGAGATCTCCCCGTCAATTGGGTAGATTCGCTTCGTTCAGATGTTATATGAAAGGATGTGTTGATTTTCTTTTTATCCGCGCAATCCACTCATGGCACTCTCGACACCCACATGACCAAGGCCATTTGTTNCATTCACCATTTTTCCTCTGAATCATAATGTTCATCCCTGTGAAACTCGTCCTAATGCTCATCATATCTGAAGTCATCTCCTTCCCAATTGCAGTAGAGACACACACTGTGAACGTACTCGTCGCAGGTGAACGCTGCCTTTGTCCCCTCCATAGACAGGCAGGAATTGTACTCGGGTCTCGTAATCTCCATCACAGTCACTCACTGTCCTCAATGTATTGAGCACAATACCGGTGGATCTGCAACTTGTGGCTAAACGTTTGACTTGAAAATAGTAACCACTTGTGAATATATGATCTTGCAGTATTTTTGCTCGGCATTGACACAGAAGGATCCGATCATCAATCTGTTTTGCTTAATATTCCATAAGAGATCTCCCTGTCAATTGGGTAGATTCGCTTCGTTCAGATGTTATATGAAAGGATGTGTTGATTTTCTTTTTATCCGCGCAATCCACTCATGGCACTCTCGACACCCACATGACCAAGGCCATTTGTTCACATCTCCTCCGCAATCCACAGTGATCTCTTCTTCCTCGTCAATTTGACCGTTCCTTCTGAATCTGACACTCCAACCGTATTCATCGATCACCAGAGGCGCTTCACATGCGTAATTTAACAGCGACATGGGACCAATGAGTCCATAAATCTAGCCATCTGCTGTAACCTTGGAAATTGTGAGATGGATTCGATTCCTCTCAAACTTACAAGTGAAAAATAGCACTTCTTCCGTTTTTTTAGACGTTCTTCCTCGTGTTTCGCCGAACAGCACTCTCTCTCCTTTCAGAAATGACGTCAGGTCTGAGGAAGATGCATTCTTCTTCTTTTTCAATCCGACCTTCGATTGAAAAGATCTCAAAGGGAAGGTTCGGAGTAAACATCTGATTCGGTTTTTCTGGTTGGTGGCCACCTCCTCACTTCTCTGAGGAAGTATCTGCGTCCCTATTTTGTTAATCTGGTGTAATATGGAAAACGAAGAAGATGAAGGTAAAGGAATCGGGAGGCATCGATGGTTTGGATCTTCTAAGCACTCTTAAAACCAACACGATAATGCGCTTTCGCTCAACAATGCGACTTCCGCTATGTCTGACTTCTATTAGCCCTTTGTGTTGTTTATCTGCACTCTTGAGATACTTGGTTGGATCCATCGAAGAGATGTGATGTTGATGTTGCGATCTTTGTTGAAAACATGATCGGAATTTTTCAAGAGCATAGTAACGGACGGAGAGCGTTTGAAACCTTCGTATGTTACAATATTACCTGATCTGACGGACTGGAAAGAAAATCCTTGAGAGATGGCCTGTGTCGTGCTTTTTTCGTGTGTGCACACACGGTCATACTACAACAAGAGACAAAATATTATATTTTTTTCGGGCTGAACCTTGCCACTCTGCCACCGCAAACGAGAACACAAAGACTGTCTTCGTTTTCCCCAAGCTATCTGCAGTGGAGCATGCTGTTGCCGGATTTTCGCAACTCCGTGAATGATTAGAATCAACAGTGGTCATTCGAACGAAGAATCAACAGGAGTCATTCGAACGAAGAACCAACAATCAAGATGAGCAATCAAAAAGTGGTCGAGGCGATCGCAGGGCGATCATTCTACAAATCCGAAGAGAATACTGCAATTTTCCTATTTCTTCGTTTGTGGACGTCAACGCCCACTACGCGAATTGCGCAATCGCAATAATCAGTTGAATCAAGGCTTGTTTTTTCCTCAAAGAAAACATGAGCAAGCAAGATGGGTCCACAGAGTTTGCTCCAAACGGGAGCGTGAGTGATGTCGATACATCTATGAAGGACCCAACGGAACTTTGAAGACAAAGAGGTCAGTATCATCATCTCCTCACATCTTTAACCCGATTAAATAGTATACGGTGGTTTCTGTAAAGAAAATAGATGAAGATCTCGAGGGAGATAAGGATGGAGAGATGTGTGTGATTCTATCCATGATATGTCTGATTCTCCCAGGTTATCGATGAAGCCTGAAGTAGAGGGTGGGAATACTCCAAATGCAGAAGGAAAGCAAAATCCGCTGAATTTAGGTCAGTCTCTCTCGTCTCTCTTCTTTCTCTGACGCAAGAAAAGAGTCTCATCTGAATGTCGATATGAAAAAGGTCAAAGAATTCGCAGACAATTCCAATAGTCTATACGATGCAGATATTCTGCTAATTTCATTGCGTCACAGTCTTGGAGATAGAAAGGACATGTACATTTTAGATTCAGGCTATCGGAGAGATCCTAGCAAATACATCAAGTGGCTCTTTATGATTGTGATAATCACTCACCCTATAGTGAGGCAATCAATGCATTATCAGAGAAGAAGATCTCTTTCTTTGTCATGCCAGTGCATATACCCGAGGAGCATCATATTGGTCATTGGATGTTGATCATCATCAATACAGAGAAGATAACCTCCTCTTTGATCCTAAAGGAGAATGTAAAGTACCACCATGCAGAGACAAAGAATGGATAAAGACACATATACCCGGGGTGAGTCGTATGTACGTACATCATGTGTATTCTGACGTTCAAATCAGTGCAAAAAATACAAGGCTATCCTTGCACAGAACCAACGTATGCAGAGTAACAGCGACATGAAGAATTGTGGCCCCTATGTGGCCTACTTTTTCGAGCAGTGGCTGAAGAATGGCTGTGATTTCAAAAAGTTCAGGAAAGAGTGGAAGAACAACAAAGCAAAATTTGAAATTGAGAATTACCGGAAGAGTTCCCTTGAGCGGGTGAATTGGATGGTCCAATGAAGAGATGATACAATATCTGATACAATGCCCAGATTCGAGATGTCTTAAACAAGAGATTATCAAAATGTCAATCCAGAGCCAAGCCACCCAAAATTAAGGATTCTCAGAAAGTTCCCAACGAGGTGGTGAGTATATGGTTCACGTGAAGAGACAAAATATCTGATACGATCCATACAGATACAAGAGGGATTATCGGAATCTTCACCTCTAGTCGACCAAATTGCCAACAGGCAAGATGAGGGCAATGAGCTGAAAGAAATGAATCTCCCATCTGTATTGAAAGAAGATGCTGAGAGGATGAGGACATATGGAAAGGAGATTGGTGAATCTCTTATTTTTTTTCTTCAATAGCACCTAATAACCCCTATATAGGGGAATTGTACCCCCCAAATGACCCGTCCCACAAGATCAGGGACAAGATCATTACGCATCTAAGCTGCGACGATATGTCCAAATACCTCAAACAGACGGAAGACGTCATCAAGGACTCCAATCAAGTCAACAAGATATCAAAGCTGAAGTTGGCAGAACAATATCTGGGATACATACTGATGTATGTCAAGCTATCTGGTAAGTCCACCTTCAATTTGAAGGGTTTCTACGATGAAATCAAGGTGAGATTTGATGATTGATTGACCGTTCTCATGTCTCTTCAGACAGCCACAAATCACACTCGAAGAATGATTACCATTCATTTCCATTGTGCTGGGATCTATAGATGGATGATACAACATAGAGAACAAGATGATCAAAATCGATCAGATGACCGATAAGGACCTAAAGTGGGTGTGAAGTATCAAAATCCATCTGAATCACGAAAAAGGCTCTTCCATCGATATAAGATCATTCAGAGTCGCAATGGTTCCGGACAAACTCGTTCCTCTCCACCCACTGGTATTGATCAAGAGAAGATGCAGTTACTGTTGAATGTTCACTCAGAGGGAGAAGATGTGAAGGATTATAATGATCTATTCAAAAGAGCCGGCTTTATAAGGGGCCGAGTACTAATCAATTGATCCGTGCTTGTTCAAGTTTTGGTGTTGCCATTCATCTGTATGGCTTGGATGCACAGGATAAATTGCAGATTCAGGTGAGAATCTCTTTCTATTGTTCAAGTCTTTCACACACCTCAGATTTTTGATATAGAGGGAGAGAGACGAGCAATTTGGAGAATTGCCTTTTGTAATAATATTTGGATACCACTCCAAGCCTCCTTCGATTCTACTACACGTTTAGGTGAAACCAATCTATCCCAAGCTAGGAGGTATCTTACATTTGGAAAGAGGATCCAAAGCCCATCAATGTTAAAGACGTATGTCGATCGACATTATGGAAGCAAGTCATCACCGAGGGAATACCCACTATCATCGAAGGTATAGATGGATTGAGACGAGAGACGTAATTGATCGTATAGGTATAAGAGATCTACCAGAGAATATTTCCGCCAAAATACCTTCCGAGAGCCAAGAACACAGACGATTTCACAATCAGATACAACAACATGTGGAGACTGTGATGCCAGAGTTCTTGCAGTACAACTCTGAGGAAGATGGGATGTTATGGATCAATTTCGACGAATATTTCCTGTGTGTTTCATTTTTTCTTCCAATCCGTATTGAATGATAGATAGGTCTGATCAAGGGGTCAAATACGATAGTGAAGTGTTCACCACAATGTATACGTTCTTCTTAAATAATCACTGTACACATACACTGTATTTAAATGTGTATTCTTTGTGTAATTTTTACAATTGCATGTATATCCTCTCCATCTGAGGATTCATCTGAAGGTTCTTCCTCCTCCTGTTCCTCATCCTCACTGCTATAGAAACCTGAATCGTATTCTGCGTCTGCTACAGCCAACTCGAAGAAGGCCAACATGAGTTGTTTTTGCGGACTCTCATTCTGGTAACAATAAGCCTCAGCATGGAACTGAACTGCTAATAGAGGACCGCCATTCCAACGTTGATTGGACTCAAGACATTCTATAGTGTTGCGTACCGAATCTCTTGCGGAGATAGTGAGGATAGCTGGAATTAACTCCTCGCGTAATACAGTTGAATGTACGCTGTTGACCTCCTCTCCATTAGGAATGTGTTGTGACAGTAGTGTTCCCTCTTCAACTTCGAGGGGATGTTTGGCGACGTTGTACACGATCCTCCCCTCTAGATTTAGACGAATCATCCCTTGACGATTTGAATGGCCTGATTCTCCTCTCTCAACATCTTTGAGTCTGAGTTCGTTGGCGTCAATCCCTTCGTGATGTCGAATGACAGAGAGAAAGAGTGGGAGGGCACCACAGATGGCCAAGATGGGTGTGCATTTGAGTAATTCAAATCGAAGAACAGACCTCTCAAAATTCTCTCTATCAGCGTCCAGATCTTTTGCGTGGCGGCCGGGAATGACCAAAATGTGTATCTCGGTATGAAGATGCTCTTTAACTTTGGCTTTGGGTGCTTGAAAAGTAACTCGTTTTCTCTGCTTCTCTAATTCTCTCTCTTTTTCTGCTCTCTCTCCATCGGGACAAAGAAGCACCAGGCTATGCTTTTTTTCATCAAGATTCCAGCTGTTCCATATTGTGGTTATATCGTAAATTGCAGGATTTTGTTTCTCGTGGCTGCGGACCCACGAAATGGCAATCTTGAGGGCCATCCAATGTGTTTGGTGATGTTGTACCCCGATCTACAATCGTTGTGCGGGATAATAATTATTAAGGTTGTACAATAAATTCCCATGAGCAATAATTCAAATGGATCGATCTGACTGAAACTTGTTCCAGATGTTGAATAGTGAGTTGATGCACGGATACTAATGGTGCGGCAGTTCAAAGTGTGAAGAAAATTGAGGATGTAAAATGTGATTTGACCTTAGACTCAGGGAGGTGCGTCTTATCAATATCTATGATCGATTTCTCTTGACTCCCATTCTTCTATTTCTGTATTAGCGAACTTGGACCCATCGCAAGACAAGAGGAAAGGGCAGCCAAGAGACGGCAAATGGTATCAGCCCATGACAAGGTACCACTGGGCGAGATTGAGGTGATTCATTATCATCAACGTCGTACATTGATGTGAAAGCAGGCATCTGATGGAACAGAAACAGCGGAGTCCCAGACATCCACGTCCATCTCGTCCATCAGATACACCGGTTTCATCGCAGGAGTAGAGCACAGATCATCAGCCAACTGACTGGCTGTCCTCCAAGGGAGCTCAAGAATCGTTAGATGCTGTCACCATTACGGAGAAGAAGGGACTTGCTGATACTGATGGCTTTGGAGAGATGAAGATGAAGATGAGCCTTTTCAGCGTCCTACCGATCTGTAGTTAGTTCACATCAGATGAGCCGCAATGAGGTAGCAATATTTTCAAAGAAGATATAAGCAGATCCAGAGACAAAGAGGATATGCTGGGGGCTCGGAATAGCCGTCAGCAATGCTCGCAATGGATTTTGAAATGTTTTTCTACTGTTTTTCGAAATGTTACACATAAATATTTGTTATATTTCGCAATTTGCTCTTGAGTTTTATCAACCATTATTGGCGTTCCATCAACTGAGTTAGCATCTGCATCATCTGGCTCTGTTGCGTGCAGAACTCGCCCAATGCAAGTTCAGTTGCGCGCTGAACTTCAGCTATCTTCAAATCTACAGACGACGGAGCATCTTCTTCCTCAAGGTTTACTAAATTCTCGCTCTGCATCTTGTCACAATTCTCGAAATGTACATGAGACTCACGTCAGGCTCAATCGGTGTCATCTTGTCAACCTTGGCTCGCTTGGATGGTCTGGGAGGCTTGTCATCATCTTGAGATACAGATTTTTTTTTCAGTAAATTTCGCAACGACCCGATCTTCCAAGGGTGTGTACGTGGATGGATTTCCAGATCCTATCGAATGTCAGTTGATAGTAAACAGTGGTAGATCTGTTATTTCGAAATACGTGCTGTATATTTTGAACCATAGTATATGTGTAAACCGAAATACTGAAAATTATTCCAAATACACTACAAAAGATCTCTCACCTGGAGGATTTGACAGATAGATGCTGAACTTCTCGCTCTTCTCAAACGCTCTCACAAGCCCTTCATCTTTCCCGTGCTTGCCATAATTGCGAGCCCAAATGAGACCATGATCCATCAGTGTACTGAGAAAGTTGTTACAGGAGCTTGAAGTGGTCCAGTAGGTTTGTGATACGGAATTCACCGTGCAAGCGCGGTGATTGCTGTAATCACACGGCGCGCAAGTGTTGAGCGGTAATTTCTCTGATATGTTCAGTCAAATAACAAATCGAAATCTCACCTGTTCAGTCGTCCAGATCGTCCACATTGTTTACCCACCACTGTGAGTCCTTATCTGACACCCAATCCGTTATGCACTGAGACTCTAAGCATCCTGCAACTAAGGCCATATAAAGATTGTACGTTGCAGCGTAAGGACCTGCAGAGACGGTCTCGTCTTGAGACTGTCTCTGTCTCAATGTCGAGACGCGATGAGACAGAGGGGTGTCTCGTCCCGTCCTGTCTCTGACCAAACCGCAAGACGAGACAAAGACGAGACAAACAAGTCTTGTCTCAGACCGTCTTGAGACCGTCTCGGTTTTATTCTTTCTCTTTTCAGGGGACACCGGGAACGAACCCTTTGCAAGACCACGCACCAAGAGTAGAGAGGGAGGAAAGCAAAGACATTGAGAGATTGTGGCAAAGGCTTGACACCTGACGACCGGAGAACGAGAAGAATCTGAGATGGGTCAATAAACACGACTCGTGCCTCTCACCTTTCTACGTCAGTAGACGTGGCGGGGCAGGAAAGCACATCGAGAGCCATCTGGGCAAGGCAATGGTGATGGTCAGTTGCACTGTTGAGTTTGGCCAACCAATATTCAATGGGGTCTATAGCTTGTGGCTTCCCATCAACATGACAAAATACAGGCCGGTCCTGGAGCCATATGTCGATGGGGTCATTGTTGGAGATCTTGTTCACCTCCGCTTCCATATCAGCAAAGATCTTCTGCATTGAACGTTAGAGTTTTGATGGATTAAGTTTTGATATGATACCCACCGCTTCAATGGAAGCTCCAAAGGAGGTGTTGAGAGGGTTATTGTTATGACGCTACGTTGTAGAGAAGGAATATCGACGGGAAAAGGAATTGATTTAACGGTCTACAATTGTGTTGTGTAATAAAAAGGGATTGTTTGAAGCCCATCCAAAAGGAGAGGTCTTGTACACAAACTATCCAAGTTGCCCATCTTCGTGAATCCTTTGCCCTACTATCAAGAGTGAGATCATCCATGTTATGGTTGGATGATCTCACTCTTGATAGTAGGGCAAAGGATTCACGAAGATGGGCAACTTGGATAGTTTGTGTACGAGACCTCTCCTTTTGGATGGGCTTTGAACAATCCCCTTTTATTACACAATACAATTGTAGACCGTTAAATCAATTCCTTTGTCGTTGATATTCCTTCTCTACAACGTAGCGTCATAACAATGGCCCATTTTACGGCATGTTCCACAGGCATCACATCTGAACAGACGGCCTTACTCTTCATTGATCGAGTTGTCCGTTACCATGGGATCCCTGAACAGATCATTTCTGATTGTGGAGTTCAATTTAGTTCTCAATTCTGGTCTCACTTCTGGAAGGCGTTAAAGTTAACCCCCGTCTTATCTACTTCGTACCACCCTGAGACTGATGGTCAGTCTGAAAGGACTAATTCCGTTCTCAATCAGTATATACGGGCATTCTGCGATTATCATCAGGATGATTGGTACATTTTGTTAGCCACAGGAGAATTTGCATACAACAACACCAAGCACTCGTCGATCCAGTGCACTCCTTTCTTTGCCAACACTGGATTAAATCCCCGTTTCACAGAAGCTGCTTCAAAGTCTATCTCAGACAATCCCAACAAACTGGCTGAGCAATTGCAGGATGCAGAGTCATTTGCAAGGAGTCAGCTGCAGTTTGCTCGAGAAGAGATCAAGAAGTACGCTGATCGTCACTGTAGTGCTGCCACAAAGTACAAACCAGGTGATCAAGTGTTGTTGTCCTCAGAGAATATCAAGACCACACGGCCAAAGGTCAAATGGTCTGATAAGAGATTGGGCCCTTACACGGTTATCAAAGAAGTGTACCCAAACTCTGATTCCTACAAGTTGAAACTCCCTGACGGCATGAAGATTCACCCTGTATTCCATACTAGTCTTCTCACCCCGTACTATGCCAACTCTTTCAACGGGCGGAAGGATCCTCCTCCACAGCCAGTGATGATTGAGAACAACGAGGAATATATTGTGGAACGTATTGTGGACTCTCGACAGCGAGGTCGCAAGCACAAGTACACAGAATATCTCGTCAAGTGGCAAGGTTACGACCTTGACCCAAAGAACAATGAAGACTGGATCACAGATACAGACCACTGCAAAGACGCCCTCAAGGNCCCTTATACCGTTATCAAAGAAGTGTACCCAAACTCTGACTCATATAAATTAAAACTCCCTGACGGCATGAAGATTCACCCTGTATTCCATACTAGTCTTCTCACCCTGTACTATGCTAACTCTTTCAACGGGCAGAAGGATCCTCCTCCACAGCCAGTGATGATTGAGAACAACGAAGAATACATCGTGGAACGTATTGTGGACTCTCGACAGCGAGGCCGCAAACACAAGTACACAGAATATCTTGTTAAATGGCAGGGTTACGACCTCGACCCAAAGAACAATGAAGACTGGATCACAGATACAGGCCATTGTAAAGACGCTCTCAAAGATTACTTGCGCCATTCTAAATCTACACAGGAGAAGACCAAGAGACGAAAGAGAACTCTGCATCACTAATCGAGGGGGACTATGTAAGGAAGCGTAGAATCGATTGGTGATTCCGAGTTGTAGACCAAAATATTGGAAAGAGATATCTCCAAACGACACACAACTTTGTCATAAATAAACCATTCAAGGCCTCTTTGCCAAAGAAGAAGTCAGGAACCTTTTCTAGCCTATTTCTATCGTGGAATCCGCCTCTGACGTGAGTCTAACTCTTACAGTATATTTCCCGACGCCGGCACTGATTATGTACCAACAATCCCAGAAGTGAAGAAATCAGCACCTGCAGTGGAACGATCTCCAGAGAAGAAGGCTTATTTCGATAAGGTGCAGTGAAGTAGTTCACTCACGAGTAACAAATGACAGCCACTGACCAAGGAAGACTACAAGAATGATGTTCAACCGGAACTCAATGCCTATCCCAACAGATCCAAGAAGCCGCGAGAGGTGAAAATTCGAGGTGAAACGGTGGCTCACAATCACCAGCTCAGAAACGAAAAGAGAGAGAGCAGGCATCCTCTATGGATGATTACACTGAATGTTATCCGAGGTGAGATGATTTATTTTGATTTGATTCTGGTCTTTGTAGAAATGAGAGAGAACTGATGGAGATGAAGCACGTACGAGCACTATTCATTGGACCCCAACAATCCTAATTATGTCAAGAACGATGTCGGGAAACAGAAAGGGTGAGAGGGAAACGAGAACTTGACTGAGAGATAATAGAAAGCAGAAGAGGAAGCCGGGGCAGAAGGTGCAGAGTGACAAACAATTGGACAGCCAGATGAACAAGATTGATTCCGTGAGTTCACATCGAGTTGATCATCATCACTGATCGCACAACAGATCATCTCGGAGAGGAAGACGAATAAGAACAGTGCTCCATCCGCAGAAGGTGATCCCACATTCTTCGACATCTCACTCATCTCGTGCAGACTTATCAAAGAAGGCGAAAATCAAATAAACTCTGTCTCTCACTCTTCATTCTCTTTCGTTCCGTTCTTGATGGCCTCTTGAATGGCAATCAATTTGGGATTCAACTTCCTCGACTGTTTGACGGGCACTGTCTTTGGTCTCACCATCTCTGCGGCAGGAAGGAGAGAAGATAAGTGTTCGTGTCCGTTCTCCCTTGCAAAATGCCACGCCGTCTTCCCCTCTCTCGTCTCTTCTTTGACCAAACTCTCATCATAAAGAGCTCTGAATAAACTCTCCTCTCCCAAGGCCGCCGCCAACATCAGAGGGGTCACTCCCGTGTTATTGGCACGAGTCAGAGGAGAGCGGCCATCGAGGATCAACATGTGAGCACATTGGATGGCACCGTTCGAAAGGGCTGAGTGCAATGGTGTGTCTCCGTCCATGCCGAGGGAGTCTACACGGATGTCGGGGTGGTCCAGGAGGGCTCTCAAGACGTTTGGTTTCTCCCAGGCGGCGACTTTGTGGAGGGCGGTCCATCTCATGTAATCGGCACCATTGATGTCCATGTTGGGGTCTTGTATCCACGTCAGAGCCGCCTGTTCGTCGAGGGGTGCTTCTAAGAGTTTGGAGAGGACCCTCTTCTGGACGGGTGTCTTTGATGGTGGCAGTGTCATCTTCGTGATGGTGGATGGTGGTTGAGACTGACCCAGAACGAAATCGTGGATCACTTTTGAAGTGGATGTTTCACCTGATTCGAGATGAGATGATGTGCAGGAATCGAGATTACCGTAGTCTTGGGCAACATCTTGTGGTGTCTTTCCCCATTTATCTTCGAGCTCTCTGTCGGCTCCTCCCTCTAATAGAAGGAAAGCGATCTCTGCATCACCACGGGTGGCACTGATTGATGATTATCGACACCGTTCGATACTTGAATAGTCTTACGCAATGTGAAGGGCCGTCTCTTTCCACATGTTGGCGAAATTGATGGACTGTCTGAGATCGTGTCACATGGAGTATCATTGGGTGATGTACCTGATCCTTCCATCTTTCAGGAGCTCTCTCACTGAACTAGAAGACCCTGAGACGACCGCTTGGTGCAGACTTGTTCCTCCTCTCTTGTTGGTGATCAAGACATCGGTTCGTTTGTCTTGTAAAAGTAATTGTATCACTCTGATCTCTCCATAGGCACAGGCCTATATAAGTCAGATCCGGTAGATTGATGCATCAACTCCAAACAAAATGAACTTTACCCAATGTAAAGCTGACATCGATTCTTCGTCTAATTGATTCACATCCGTTTCGGATGATGCTAAGAGTTGGGTGAGCATCGGAAGGTCTCCCCTCATAGATGCTTCAATGAACTTTGGCATCGACACATTTCTGTCCGTTTGCAACCGAGTAGACAACAGACCACGCTCGATAGAAGTACGTGCCTCCATCACACATGAGCCGTGAGAAATAAATGTCAGAAATAAGGCAGTGTAGAGCGATCACCCATTTTCGTTTCGCAGACAGTCTACGGTGAAGGGTTTCACTGAAGCTCTTTCACTGACGAGTTCATCCAACTCGAAACCCCTTCCTCATCGCTCACCATGAAGAAAAAGATTACCATCAAACCTTACCGTCAGGTGTCTATGGACCCAGACTACGCAGATAAGACGTGGAAGTTATTACAGAGGGCCATTCACGAGATTCATAAACAAAATGCCAGCGGTCTCAGTTTCGAAGAACTATATAGGTGATTTTACCATCAGCGGCCCAAAATGTTGATCTTATAACAGAAATGCATACAACATGGTCTTACACAAATATGGAGACATGTTATATAACGGCCTCAAAACCGAACTCGACAAACATCTGGAAGATGTCCGCAGCGTCATCGTCAGATCTGTAGATGAAGAGTTCCTATCCATCATGAACAAGTCTTGGGGCGATCACAAAGTTTGCATGCTTATGATCCGAGACATTCTGATGTACATGGTGAGCGACGTCACGTCACCATTCCAACACTCATCGCATGAATAGGACCGCGTGTACGTCCAGAGTAACGAAGTCGCCCCCGTCTATGAATTGGGCCTCCAGAGATTCCGTGATATCATAGCCAGGGCAGCAGACGTAAAGGACAGACTCCTCAACCTCCTCCTCTCGCTCATCGAATACGAGCGTAACGGCAACCAGATCAACCGAGGATTGATCAAGAGTATCACTCAGATGTTGGTCGATCTCAGGGCCGGCTCAAAGACTGTGTATGAGGAGGACTTTGAGAGGAACTTCCTGGACACCTCCTCCAACTTCTTCAAGAAAGAGAGCCAGGAGTTCATCTCTTCCAACAGCTGCTCAGATTACATGAAGAAGGTGAAGATCAGCGGATGAGCGAGATGCTGAATCGAGACAGGTGGAATCGCGCATCAAGGAGGAGTTAGAGAGGGTGAACCACTACATGGACCCCAGCACCGAAGTCAAACTGAAAGAAGTTGTCGAGAGAGAGCTCATCTCCAACCACATGAGAACCCTTGTAGATGTGTGTTATCCTTCTCGTGCATGAGATCACATGGAGAGGTGACTGATGACGCAACAGATGGAGCAGTCTGGATGTATATCCATGTTGAGAGACAACAAGATCGACGATCTGAAGAGGATGTACCTTCTCTTTGGAAGGGTACCTCAGGGTCACAACCTGGTCAGTGAAGTGATCTCCAAGTACATCAAGGACGTTGGAAAGGGACTCATTCAGGACGAAGAGAAGCAGAAGGACCACCTCGCCCTCGTTCAGGCTCTCCTCGATATGAAGGACAAGTATGATGTCATCCTATCCACTGCTCTCGGTAACGATAAGATGTTCAGTCAGTCCATGAACCAGGTACATCGAATCATCAGAGAATTCATCAAACAATGAACTCATTTTCTCCAGGCCTTCGAGTATTTCATCAATCTGAACAGCAAATCGGCAGAGTACATCTCACTCTTCATCGATGAGAAGCTGAAGAAGGGACTCAAGGGCGTCAGCGAGGCCGAAGTGGACGTCGTGTTAGACAAGGTGAGAGGATGCTCTGAGAAGGATGACGAACCCAGGACAGGTGATGATGTTGTTCCGCTTCCTGCAAGAGAAGGACGTCTTCGAGAAGTATTACAAGCAGCATCTGGCCAAGAGACTCTTGTTGGGTCGCAGCGTATCGGATGATGTGGAGCAGAACATGATCTCTAAGCTCAAGGTGAGCCATCCATTCGACACCCTCTCACAGTCACAGGCCGAGTGTGGATTCCAATTCACATCGAAATTGGCGGGAATGTTCACGGACATGAAGCTATCCAAGGACACGATGGAAGGATTCAAGTCTCACTGTTCCAACCAGTACCCCAACCAGAGTACAAAGGATGTCTTTGGTGGTGTCGATCTCAGCGTCAACGTCCTCACGACTGGTTTCTGGCCCACAGCTCAGAGCAACGCCTGCAATCTACCTCAGGAAGTCATCAAGGCCTGCGAGGTACAACTCGTCCTCTCACTTGATTCTGACAACCTCTCAGGCTTTCAAGAAGTATTACCTGAGCTGCCATAACGGAAGAAAGTTGAGCTGGCAGACGAACATGGTGAGAGGGAAGAAGAGACGAAGAATGACGAGGGTAGGGCTCAGCAGAAGTGAAGGCCATCTTCGATCCTTCAGCCAAGGTGGCCAAGATCCTGTCCGTGTCGACACATCAGATGGTGGCCCTGCTCCTCTTCAACGACAGGACGGAGTACACCTGCAAGGAGATCAACGACACCACCAACATCCCCGCTGCTGATCTCAAGAGGAATCTGATGGCCCTCTCTGCTGGTAAGCAGAAGATCTTGATCAAGTCGGGAGATCCAAAGAAGGTGAGAGAGA